>JAJOOD010007441.1:0-51689 GCA_029582525.1 Solanum tacnaense | reverse complement strand
TAATCATGAATGTAGAATTCAAAGGCTTTGAGAGTAAAGCTAATATGTTGAATTATTGTTGTAATGGCTTTGAGAGTGAAGCCTATATGAGAATGGTAGACTAGAAGATATCATTGTTGTGGAAGGACTTTACCCACCTCATCTACCTTATGAATATTTGAATGCATAAAAGTGATAGAATAACTTGAAACATGGATTGATTTTCAAGGACATCCCTCCATGATTTATGAGTTAGGTAAGGCTTAATAACTAGTCTAAGGGGTGTATGCTCGGCCCAAATGGATATTTACAATGAGATAGAGGCTCACAACACCTAGTTGAGTCTGAGCTTCCAAAATAAAAGAGGCTTAAACCTAGTTGAGTCAGGGCTTCCAAAGTAAGGGGGAACTCTCACATAGTAGAGTTCTGGTTTTTCAAAAGTAGGTCTCATGAGATGGAAGCCTTCACATAAAGGTGTCCGGATTTCTAGTAGCAATCACAGTATCTAATGAACTAAGACATAATTGGAAATGTATCTCCTAGTGTTCAAAAGCATTAATGAACTAAGACATTCTTGAGAAGCATCTCAAAGTGTTCAAACACAATCACCTAATACATGCTTGAGAAAGCATCTTGAAGTGTTCATACATAATGAACTAATACATTATTGAGGAAGCATCTCGAAGAGTTCAAATACCTAATGAACTTAGACATGGTTAATAAAGTATCTCATAGTGTTCAAGATAATAATGAACATAGACATGCTTATTGAAGTATCTCAGAGTGTTCAAATGTAAAGAAGAGGAACTAAGATGTGCTTCAAGAGGTATTACTTAGTATTCCAATGCTATAAGAGAGGTACTAGTCCCCAATGAAGAAGTAAGACTATGTGAACCTAAAGTGGTACTTAGCATGGCTAGGACTATGGGGTCTTATCTATGCTTTGCAAAAGTGTGACTTAAGGTTACCTAGAAAGTGTTTCTCTTATATGATCTATGTTTAGATAGGATTGTGCTATAGTTGTCTTCTTTGATATGATTGACCAAAGGTGAAGATTACCTTGTATATGAGAAATAAGCTAAGGATGATATCAAATATGGTAAGTATGTATGATGGCCTAAGGTGGTACTTAGTGTTGGTGAGATTATGGGGTCTTATCCATGCATTGGGAAAGAATAACTCGAATCTACATATGAGGTCTTTCTATTATGAAATGAAGGACTAAGGATTAACAAATGCTTGTATTATGTCTATGACTATGTGGTTGTCTCTTATGCTTATAGTTTATGTTTCATGAAGTATCTCTTATGATTATGGCATATGACTTATGTTGACAAACCCTTATGTTATGCTCTTATGATGTTATGCTAGCTATCAAATTTAGTACATTTTGTACTGCCGCATACTCTTGCATATATTCTTATCAAATGTAGGATCCGATGATCTTGAGTACCACTCTTGTGGCTAGGTTCTTAGTAGGAGCAAGGAGTTGAAGACTGGTTAGTCCTCATATCATTCGAGGATATAACAACCATTTCCTTCATGTCTTACTTTTATGTTTAGACTATTGTATGGGCTGTGTCCCCAGTGTTATTCAAAAGTTGTTTTAGATGGTTTGAGACAAATGGTAAAGACTTCCGCTTCGTTATATGAGACTTTGATTGTATTGAAAAATGTTTTAAATTTTTGCACTTTTCTAAAATATTATTTTATGATATGCTAAGTGGCTTAAATTGAGTGCATCGGGGTTCTATGTGCCATGCTACATATATGGTGTAGCCCTTGGTCATGACAAGAAATGGGAGGGAGAATGCGGAAGAAGAAGCTCCTCCCCAAGCTTCTCAAGTTCGAAACGATCCTTTTGCCAAGCAACTGACTAATGTCGAGGTTACGTCTGCTTTCCAGGTATTGGATCAAGGCATGAACGCCAAAGACAATACGGTGGTTGCGGTTCCCATGAACTGGAATGTGGGTACGGCGGCATCTAGAGTAAGGGCCTTTAGTAGGATTAATCCTCTAGAGTTTCATGGTTCTATTGTTAGGGAAGATCCTCAAGAATTCAATGATGAGGTCCAAGGTGTTGATGATCATGGGAGTGACGTCGGTGGAAAAGGCGGAGTTATCCTCTTATTAACTTAAGGTTGTGCCTCAAATATGGTACAACCAATGGAAATATAAAAGGTCGGAAGATGCGGGTCCTATTGATTAGGAAAAGTTTAAGGCTTTTTTTCTTTATAGGTTCTTTCCCCTTGAAATGAGAGAAGTAAAGGTTCTACAGTTCATTATCCTTCGTCAAGGAGGTATGAGTGTGAGGGAATATGCATTGAAGTTCACACGATTTTCTAATTATGCTCCAACAATGATTGATGATCCTAGGGCAAGGATGAGCAAGTTAATTTTGGGTGTGTCAAAAGTGGTGGTTAAAGAGTGTCGTACTGGCATGATCATTAATGTCTTGGAAATCTCTCATCTCATGGTTCATGCTCAACAGATTGGAAAGGAGAAACTAAAGGAAAATTCTAGGGAGACAAAGAGTTCTAACACCAATGATGGTAATTTCTCTCATGCAAGGTCCGATGGACATGGTCGTTCTAGGTGTCGACAAAGGTTTTCCAGTCAAGGTTCCTTTAATGCTCCTCCTTAGTTTAACAAAGAAAGTGTGTCTAACCCTAAGCCTCAAGGAGGAAATGGTAGTGAATCTTCATTACCTATGTCTACTTATGATAGGTGTTGAAAGAAGTATGAGGGTAAGTGCCTAGCCGGCATATATGGTTGCTTTGGTTGTTGATAAAATAGTCATAAAATGAGGAAAAGCAAGGTGCTCCTAGTTTTTCGGGTTCCAATGCTCCCAAGAAAAACTGATTCTATGTACTCCAAACTCGTGGTGAATAAGAAGTTTCGGTCGATGTTGTTACCGGTATGTTGAAAATCTTCCAACTTGATCCGGTGCTACCTTGCCTTTTCTGACGCCATATGAGGCTATGCGGTTTGATGTTCTTCCAAATATGTTGCAAGATAATTTTTCTGTCTCTTCACCAATGGGGATTCTATTCTGGCTAAAAGGGTCTATTCTGGAACTGTTCCCAGATGAACAAATATAGGAATGTGTAGATCCATGATCAAATAATCTAAACACACATAAGACAAATAAGTGAAATTTACCGACAACCACATCTTGTCCATCTTGACCATCCCTCTTCATCATAGCATAGGCGCGTGCAGTAGCCCTTTGCCCACTAGCTTGATTAGCTCCACCTGTACTTGCTGCCTGGGTGTTTTTAGGTCCTTCACCTCTATTAGTTTGAGGTGGATTAACAGAAGGCTCATGAATTAAGCCTTCAGTTCTCAACGATGGAGCATTATTGGGATTATGACAATCCTTCACTTTATGATCAAAGCTCCCACAATTGAAACATGCACCAGAAGCTCTCCTCCAAGTACCATAATGATTTTTTCCACATTGTGGACAAGTGGGAACGTAAGGCTTGCCTTGGCCATAATTTGGAGTTCTAGCTGTAGAGAATTCTTATATGTTTTGCCTTTGCTGAGGTGCTCTGTTATCACTACCAGCCTTAGAATTATCAAACCTTCCCCTTTTGGATGGATCCCCAAAATCTGGTCTAGTCTTCCGGAATCTGTTTTCATTTCTACTAGATTCTTCTTTATCAAGTCGTTACCAAGTAAAAGCAGCAGACACTAACTTACGAAATTTCTCATGTTGCAGGATCGCCACATTCTTCATAATTGAATCATTTAAACTGTCTTCAAACTTCCTACACTTGTCTTTTTCCTCTTTAATAATACCACCAGCATAGCAAGAGAGCCTTAGAAACCTCTGTTGGTATTCAGCAATAGACATGCCTCGTTGCCTTAGATTCAAAAACTCATTTTTCTTTGCATCATAATAAGCAGGTGGGACATACTTCATACGAAATTCCTTAAGAAAATCATCCCAAGAAAAAACAAGAGGTTTTACCTTGGCATTCGGAACACTTACCGACCAATCGTAAGCATCATTTGGTAATAGTGAAATAACATACTTAAATTTTGCAACATCTGAACACTCTAACTGTTCAAATACCCTCTCCATGCGATCAAGCTATTGTTTAGCATCAGTGGGATCAACAGTGCCTTCAAACTCCATTCCACCCATTTTCATCATTTTCTCAAAGCTAATCCCGTGGGTATCATGCATCGATTCAGCCGTGTGGTGGAAGAATTCAGCCATTTCTTGAAAATGAGGATTCATGGTTTGAGTACCATGACTCATGTGAGGATGTGGACCAGCTGTTACACCCTAATGGTTTCCCACTTCAGAAACACTAGTGTGGGGAACATACTGATTAGAGATATGTTCTCCAATCCCTTCCAGTGCATGAGGTTGGGGAATAGAGGCACCCGAACCTTCATGAGCAACTTTCATATGTCGGTCAGAAGAAGTGACCATGACTTAATTCCTTCAAAAGGAAAGATCACATTGCATTAGGGATATGTACTTGATGCATATGCACTCTACATGCGATAAAAAAACATTATAAACCATATAATTGACCAAATAATACAAATCTAACCTTTTTCTAAAGTGAACAAGTACACAAGTAATTAAAATCAAAATTCCTAGAACCACAAAACTAGTCTCTGATACCAACACTTTTAGCGACCCTTTTTAAAGAGACCTAACTTATACTTCCGACATTCAAAAGCGATTAACAAAGGCATACTGATTATAATCTAGTAGAGAGATTAGATTCATAATCACCACCGAAAACTAATTTAAGCAAATAACCGACGAGCTTTTCATGTATATATATTATCCTCACACTAAAGGATGAAGTAACGAGAATATTACAAGCTTCCGAGTTCCAAAATTAGCCTTCTGATGCTTCACACAAACATTCGAAACAAATAGTAAATTTAGTATATTACAAGACTTGGGTTTACACAGGCCAAAAAGATAAAAAACATATAGCGATACTTATATTACAACCCATGGTGACATGACCAAATCAACCCTCAAATTCTCATGTAAATATACAAAATATAAATCATGTACAAGTCCCAAGGTTTATACAAAATATATATGCCTATATGCTAATGTGATCTTCCTTAAAGCTTTTTGAAAATCTCCATCTTCAATGGAAAACTTCAAGCATCCTCTCGAACAATCCCTACGAAAGAAACAACTATCGCTAAGCATATAGCTCAGTGGTGTAAAACCTATAGGTTCGGAGCCCTCAAATTTGCCAAGTTATCATTCTCAAGTAAAGGGCAACATAATTGAACATAATAAATAAATCAAGTAAACAATATATGAAGAGTATCAAGTTAGATATTTAAAGATCCAAATGTCAAGAACGCTCATAGCACAGTTTTCCAAGAGATTCAACAACAAGGCTCGCCCAATATATACATCATGTTGTCACACCAAGCACAAACAGGTATCAAGAAGGGTCAAAACGCAATAATCAAGATAACCAAGAACCATATTAAAAATGGCTTTCTAGTTCGTACTTAAAATGGACAACTTCCATTCTTAAGACGGACTAAAAATCCAGAGTCAAGATGGTAAATAATCCGAATCAAGAGGCATGCCAAGAGTGACAAAGTCATAGCCACAAGAAGGACAAGGTTCCAACAAGAGTGCCAAGTGATCAAACAATCCGTACAAGTGGGCGAGTTACACAAGCATCTTTAACGTCTTAAAGGATACCAACGCGACAATGCAAAGTGACAAGAGGTAGCCAAGGTACTAAAGTAAACTTTCAGATATACCAGCAGGTAAAAAGAGTACAAGTATAAAATTATGCACAAACCTCAGTTCTTCAGCACAAAAAAGTCCAACATGACTTCACGAGTTCAAATCCTAGACCAACCAGCGTATCAAAATCTTCAACTCGTACACGAGGATGTACAACCTTAAAAAATGAATTCAATAACTTATTTACTTTCTAGTAGCTCAATGATGATGGTGAAACACAGGGTTATCATCACAAGTAAGCCTAGCCTGTACAAATACGACTATACTCCCAAAACAGATATTATGCCGAATAAACGTACTACATGTCGCAACTTTGTTTTGAAACAGAAAACGACCAAAATGGAATTTATATCCTTCATAAAAGATGTAGGTACATCTCTTAATCTTACAAATAATCAAGAATCACAGAAAAATACGCTTTGTATAAAAATATATAATCAAAACACTAACAGGTCAACGTACAGGATTTCTAATTCCAGAATCTGGACAAAACTTGTCATATGTGGCGTCACTTATTTCGTATCCATAACAGTTAAATAGGAATTTTACATAAACTCAAGAGTTGTAGGTATACGAATTAGCTTTTCAAAACATATTTATTCACTATAAACTAAGTTCTTTTGAATGAGATATGCATAAAATACCAAAAACTACCCAGCTCAGAAGCAGATTTCATCACTTACCAAAAGGAAGTGTGTGTGTGTCGGATTCCAGCCAAAAAAGACTTAGTTTTTCTCTTGATTTTACACAAAAACTGTTTATCTAATGTTATAATGTTCTTATAATTGAGGGAAAACGAATTCAATCAAAAGAGGTGTAAAGATATATAGCTACAAAAGTTATCCTTGTCACTTGGGCAGATGTCACCAAAAGGGGTTGCCCAAACAAATAGATGGCTGCCCAAAAAGCATACATATATAACTATATTTATGTACTTTATACCAACACTTCCAATCTATAAGTAAGTTTAATTAGATAATTACGCAAATACCCCCATACAATACCTTAATTTACGATAACAAAATATGCTAAGCAAGTTTGCAAATCACAACATTTCAAGTTCCAAAAGTGAGAATAAAACATATTCTAGTATTTACGAGATGATGTAACGACATGCGACTATTTGTTTAAGCATTTAGGGGTGTTACAACTGCAACCCCTCCCCAAACCCAGCTCAGAAAAATTGGCTAAGTCTCGACCCACGGACAAACCCATGGGTCCGTAGGTCGGTCCATTGTCTGTGTCCGTGGATCAAGCCCCCTTTACCCAGCCTCTGATGCAAACGACAGCCGACCAGCACGGACCGTCATTCGATCCACGGCCCGTAGGTCCCGTTTGTCGATCACTCCGACAGTAGTTAAGTCAGGGGTCTTTTCCTTTTTCGTTGGACCCCTAAGCTACGTTGTTGAGACCCTAAATTATGACGTTTTAGTCAGTTTAAGCCTAGAAACATAACTAGAACTTACCTAAGTCAAATCATTACTCAAAACTTAGAAAAATTAGAACGCTAAGAGGAGAAAGAAGTCAAAACACTAGTTCAAGAACGCAACAAGTTTTCTTTAGTTCCAGCCCAGAAATCAAAGGATGTCTCCATGAAATTCTTCACCAGGTATGTGGAATTTCACTAGTGGGTTCCTTTCAACCATTAGGTCCCTAGTTTTAAGTCAGTTTCTTGATTCTCTTATTATGACTGGACCTAGGGTTTCTAGAATCTCAACAGATCATCATGAATTAGTTATTTAAATGTTCCAAATCAGATTAGTATGTGAATATTCAGTTTAGTGCATGAATTTTAGAACCCTAGCTATGTATTTCTTTAGTTCTTGAAATATAGATGCTAGGTCAGATATTTCAGTTATTCAGTTATACATGCCTTAGTTATTAATGCACCAATATCAGTTTAATTGTTGCATACTCAATTTGCATGTTCAGTTCGAGCTATCCAATAACTTACATAAATGCAGTCATAATGTGTTAATTACTTAATCCATTGGGAGTAGCATAATGCCGAATTGGACTAGGGTTCAGCGTACCCAATAGTCCCAAAACTACTAGCCACGTAGGTTGTAAGTCCCCTCTGTGGGCATCATTTCAGTGATCATGCCACCATGCCTTTATAACTCTGGCAGGCTATATTGGGTCCTTTTGATGGGGCCTATACATCGCTTTCCAAATTTAGCTCATGTGGTTTTATTATCGGTTATTAGTAGCTCCCACAGTTCAGTCAGATCCTATTGCATTGACCATTTATCAGTATATCCAGTATTCAGTTTCAGCATGTTATAAATTGGTCACTGTATCCAGTTAATTTTAGTATTCAGTATTTATATCATGTTCAGATTATATCATTGCTTTGTTTAGTTATATCTAATTTTAGATTTACTCTATCCTTCATTTTCAGTACCTTTCAAGTACTGACACATACTCTGCGCTACATCTTCTCGTGATTTAGGTTCAGGTTCTCAGCATCCAGATCACGCTTAGATCGGTTCCCGATCTCCAGTTCAGCAGAATCAGTGGTGAGTCCTCATTCTCCGAGGACAATAGTCATGAGTCTCTTTTCAGTATTATTTTTAGTCCTTTAGTTTAAGTTTTGCTAGACTTAGCTGGGGCCTGTCCCAACACTTCTAGTTAGTTAGAGGCTATTTTAAGACATAGTTAGATTCAGCTTAGTATTGAGTTAATATCATCTTTGTATTAAACTCATCAGTTATCATTTATCTCAGTTATAGTATATGAATATTCCCAATATTTTCATTTTTATTTTTGATTTCGCTTTCGCATCAGTTTACTATCTTTAGTATGCTCATGATTAGGCTAGCAGGGTTAGGTTGGGATCACTTGTGGTCCTAGGTCCCATGTCCGCATCTCGGGGGTAGTCTCCAGGCATGACAGTAGGTCAGGTCATGGTCCTGGGACTCTATACTTAGCCAAGGTGGCCAACCCACAGACCCACCTACGGTCCGTGGTTCAACCTTTTAGCCGTGGTTAGCCTCCATGGCTGGCACCTGCAACTTCCATAAATCTGGTCCTTTTCCTTTTTTCGGATATAAGGTGTCACAATATCTCCCCCTTGGGACCATTCATCCTCGAATGAAATTCAAATTGGTTCGAGAAAAGTATGAAGGCAACTAACAACCCAATTTAAAATGTAATGCATACAACCAAGGAGGAACTATTGACTCCAATCTAGGACGTTCTCAAAACATCATAAGAGGGGTGAAACTAACTCTATCACCCCATTATGCATGCAATGCACATAAATAAGAAGGAAGCATCAACTCCAAGCTAATCATACTCAAATGCATCTCAAGGGAAGGTAGGAACTTCATCTAGCAACCCGATATGCATGAAATTTCAACATTTACTCATGTTCAAGAAAGAAGTACCTTCTCTAAGCTAAAAGCACGCTCAAGATAATCTCATGGAGCTCATATGCAATTTGTTCTAAAAATAATAGCTAAAGCATGTTCATCAATTCATCTCATGGAGTCTATAGGCAACTCATATTGAATGCACGACAACATGTGGAAAATCAATCATATAAACTCATTTTCTTACAAAACATAAGTTTTCATGAACATGCATAACATAAGGAAATCATGGGAACATCTAAAAACTTCAAATAAGGAGCAAACTATAAGGAACTCATTGCCTCAAGATAGAGTTGGAGGAAAAATCTGCGGATATCAGGACATCATATCGGTCTTGGCCTTCCAAGTAGCACCCTCAACTAAATGATTCCTCCATAAAATTTATACGGAAGGAACTTCGTTGTTTCCCAAATTCTTAACTTGCCGGTCTAAGATCTTAACCGGTACCTTTTCATAAGAGAGACTTGCATCAAACCGCAAGCCTTATAGGGGAAGTATAGATGTCGGATCTCCAACACATTTCCTAAGCATAGAGACATGGAACACCAGATGCACCGTTTCCAAATCATTCGGTAAATCAGGTTCATAACCAACCTTACCAACACGTCTCACAATTTTATACAAGCCTATGTATCGAGGACTAAGCTTCCCTTTCTTCAAGAATCTCACCACACCCTTCATGGGTTAGATTTTCAAGTAGACCAAATCACTAACCTCAAACTCAAGGTCTCTTTATATAACATCAGCATAGGACTTTTGTCGGCTTTGGGCTGTTCTTAACCTCTCTCTAATAAGATGAACTTTCTCCATAGCATCATGAACTAATTCTAGTCCTATCATGGAAACTTCACCCACCTCGAACAAACCTATAGGATATCTACACTTCCTACAATAAAGAGCTTCAAAGGGGGCCAAACTAATACAAGAATAGTAGCTATTATTATAAGAAAACTCTATCAATGGAAATTGATCATCCCATTTTACCTTGAAATCCATGACACATGCTCTAAACATATCCTCTCAAGTTTAGACCGTTCGCTCAGCTTGCCCATCGGTTTTTGGGTGAAAAGTCGTGCTAAGATTCACTTTAGTGCTAAGACCCTTTTGAAATGATTTCCAAAATAGAGTACCTCTATCAGAGATAATGGACAAGGGAACACCATGCAACCTTACCATTTCCCTCAAATATAACTTAGTATAGTGTTCCGTCGCATAAGAAACTTTGACGCGAATGAAATGGGTCGATTTCATCATTCGGTCTACTATGACCCAAATCAAGTCATATTGTCTCTGAGTACGTGGCAACCCTACTATAAAGTCCATATTTAATTCTTCCCACTTCCAAGTAGGAATGATAATATCTTCGGATAAACCTCCCGATTTTTTATGCTCAACTTTCACTTTTTGGCAATTTTGGCACTTAGCCCCAATTTCCTTAATATCCCACTTCATCCCATTCTACCTATTGATCTCCCCAAAGTCACGGTACATCTCCGAGTAAATGGAATAACGAGAACTGTGGGCTTCTTTCAAGATTTGTTCCCTTAAGTCATCAACATTTGGAACACACAGTGGACCTTGGTATAAAGTACACTATCTCCCCCTTGGGAGAAAGCCTCAACAAACTTTTTGAGCACCACTTCTTTTAATTCAACCAAAGTTGGATCAACACATTGCTTAGTTTTTACATCACTCACAAAAGAGGATTCAGAACCATTATGGACCATAATACCACATTTGGAAGAGTCCATCAACCGAACACCCAAAGAGGACAATCTATGTACATCTGGTACCAATTCTTTGTTATCATGATCAATGTGAATAACACTACCCAAAGACAACCTACTAAGAGTATCCTCTACTACATTTGCCTTACCGGGGTGATATAGAACTCATATCATAATCTTTTAATAACTCTAGCCACCTTCTTTGGCAAAGATTTCGATCTTTCTGATTAAACACATATTGCATGTTCTTGTGGTTGGTGAACAAATCTACATGAACACCATACAAATAGTGCCTCCATATTTTTAAGGCAAAAACCACCGCCTCTAATTAAAGATCGTAGGTCGGACAATTCTTCTTATGGACCTTAAGTTTCCTTGAAGCAGAGGCAATAACCTTTCCATTTTAAATAAGCATACATCCCAACCCAATTCTCGAAGCATCAAAATATACCACAAAACCATTTGTCCCTTCTGGAAGTCAAAACTTGAGCGGAAGTTATTCTACCTATCAACTCTTCAAAGCTTTTCGCACATAATTCGGAAAAAACAAACTTAGCCTTCTTATGAGTCAAAGCCGTCAATGTAGAGGTTGTAGAAGAAAACCCATCAACAAACCATCGATAATAACCGGCCAAACCTAAGAAACTTCTAATGTCCAAAGGTGATAAAGGTATAGGCCAAGTCTTGACCGCATCTGCCTTCTTAGGATCTACCTCAATACCCTTACTTGAAACAACATGACCATGGAAAGCTACAACCCTTAGCCAAAACTTACACTTGTTAAACTTTTCAAAGTATTGTTGTTCCTTAAGGATTTGTAACACAATCCTCAAATGATCAATATGCTCATTCTCACTCCTTGAGTAAATCAAAATATCATCAATGAACACAATAAAAAACATGTCAAGGTATTGTCTAAAAACCCTTTTCATCAAATTCATAAATGCCGCCGGACCATTAGTCAAGCCAAACGGCATTACCAAAAACTCATAATGACCCTACCGGCTTCTAAAAGCTATGTTCAGATTATCATTTTCTTTCACCCTCAATTGGTGATAACTCCATCTAAGGTCGATCTTAGTGAAGTAACCTACACCTTGGATTTGGTCAAACAAATCATCTATTCTTGGAAAAGGATACTTATTCTTCATGGTCACCTTTATTAAACTAATGATAATCAATACATATTCGGAGTGAACCATCTTTTTTTTGACAAAAAAAACTGGAGCACCACATGGAGACATACTTGGTCGGATTAAACCCTTATCCAACAAATCCTTCTATTGTTTCTTTAAATCTTTAAGTTCTACCGGAGCCATTCAATAAGGAGGAATAGAAATAGGTTGCGTATCTGGGAGAAGGTCAATACGAAAATCTATTTCCCTTTTGGGAAGAATACCGCGGTAAATAATCTTGGAACACTTCTAGATACTCATTAACAATGAGGAGCGACTATAGACTAGGGGTTTCGGAATCCATATTACTCACTCAAACTAAATGTTAACACTTGGAAATCATCTTCCTAGCTTTAAGATAAGAAATGAACCGACCTTTTGGTGTAGAATTTCCCCCCTTCCACTCTAGGACATGCTTATTCAGGAACTGAATCAATAGAACCATAACAAGAATACAACCAATCCATCCCAAGGATGACATCAAAATCTAACATATCAAGCTCTTCGAAGTCAACAAGAGTAACTCTATGGGATAAGGAGATGGGACACTTTTTATAAACCCTCTCAGCCATTACAGAATTACTAACAGTAGTAGAGATAGAAAAAGGTTCTAACAACACTTCAGGAAGCACATAAGATCACATAGCCACATATGGCATCACAAAAGAAAAAGTTGCACCTGGATCAAGTAAAGCAGAAACATCTAGTTGGAAAACTTTTCAAATATCAGTAACCACATCGGGAGAATCCTCTTGTAGATCTCGAGTCTGAAGAGCATAAAACCTATTTTGCTTAGGAGCATTTGAACCCAAACCACTTGGTCCGGATGAAGAATAGGGTTCCACCCTACGACGATTATCACCTTCATTCTTAGCAACCGAAGGAAAATCTCTTATCTTGTGATCCATCTAACCAGAACCAAAGCAAGCATTGGAACCCGCTAGACAATTTCCCTTATGCTTTAATCCACATGTAGTAAAACTAGTCAAAGAAGGCCCATTACCACCTCCTTGAGGATTTGGCTTGGACACACTACATTGTTGAACCTTGAAGGAGCCTTAGAAGAACCTGGACTGGAAAACCTTTCTTGAAACCTTGAATGACCCCGTCCACCAGACTTAGAGTGTTAATAGTTACCATCATCCGTCATTGCCTTCTTTGATTCTCTCAACCTCTCTTTGAAATTTTCCTCTTAAAGTTGTTTGGAATGGACCATTAGATGAGAAATATCAATTTCATGGAAAAGCATAGCCGTATGACATTCTTTTACAACCAATTTGGACACAACCGAAACAAATTTGCTCATAATTGCCCTAGAGTCGGCAACTATAGAAGGAGCATACTTAGAAAATTGAATGAACTTCAAAGCATATTCTTTCACACTAGTGCTTCCTGCTCGAAGATTAATGAACTCAAGAACTTTAGCCTCCCTCATCTCAAGGGGAAAGAACCCATCAAGAAAAGTGGGCTAAACATTTCCCATTCAAAGGGATCCACATCTAGCAGTCTTTCCTCTTTCCATTAGTTGAAACAAATATGAGAAACCCCCTTAAGTTAATAAGTGGAAAATTTCGCCTTCTTCACTGAAGTCATTGCCATGATAGACAACACCTTATAGACCTCATCAATAAACTCTTGAGGATCTTCCTTAACCTTACATCCATAAAATTATGGAGGATTCATCCTTACCAAGTCAATAACTCTTAATGTTGTCGTACCCATATTTGGGTTCACGGGGTTAACTACCTCCCTATTGGCTTGGGCCGTCACAACTTAAGCCAACACATGAAAAGTCGTCCTAAACTCTGCATTAGTCACTTGGTCGGCCAAAGGGTCAACCGGAGCTTGAGGAGCTATAGCAGGATCTCTACTCCCTGGGTCCTTCTTGCAAAAGCCCTTCTAGTAGTCATATCTTGTATACCATCGGGTATGGATTGGGAGAAAGACATTATAGAGTTAAACTCTATCGCACGATTTAGAGAAGTGAAGAAGTGAATTTTCCTAAGAATCTAATAGTTTCTCATTCATAAATGTGGCACGCTTCACACTTATGAACAAGACTCTACCAAACATCATTTTGTGACATCCTTGAACCATTCTAAACATTGTGCTCTGATTACCAAGTTTCTCATGACCAAGGGGTACACCTTAGACGTAACATGGCATACAAGACCTCGAGAGGCCTCATATAAGCCACTTAGCTTTCATAAGATAGGACAATAGAAAAGAGCGGGAATTTAAAACTTTTTCAACAATATCTATGTCATTTATAAATGAAGCGGGAGTCTAATAGACTTAGTCTCAAACACTTAAATCAGCAATATCTTGGGACACAACCATACAATAGTGATCAAAATAAAAAATGAAAGAACATAAGAGAAATGGTGGCGCGCTTTAGACTTATGAACATGACTCTACCAAACGTGGTTTTGTGACATCCTTGAACCATTATTAACATTGTGCTCTGATTACCAAGTTTCTCATGACCAAGGGGTAAACCCTAGACGTAACATGGCATACAAGACCTCGAGAGGCCTCATATAAGCCACTTAGCTTTCATAACATAAGATAAAAGAAAAGAGCTGTAATTTAAAACTTTTTCAACAATCTCTATATAGTTTATAAATGAAGCGGAAGTCTAATACACTTTGTCTCAAACCTCTAAATCTTCAATATCTTGGGACACAGCCATACAATAGTGATCAAAACATAAAATGAAAGAACATAAGAGAAATGGTGGCGCGCTTCACAGTTATGAACAAGACTCTACCAAACGTGGTTTTGTAACATCCTTGAACCACTCTAAACATTGTGCTCTGATTACCTAGTTTCTCATGACCAAGGGGTACACGCTAGACGTAACATGGCATACAAGACCTCCAGAGACCTCATATAAGCCTCTTAGCTTTCATTACATAAGATAATTGAAAGGAGCGAGAATTTACAACTATTTCAACAATATCTATGTCATTTATAAATGAAGTGGAAGTCTAATACACTTTGTCTCAAACCTCTAAATCATCAATATCCTGGGACACAGCCATACAATAGTGATCAAAACATAAAATGAAAGAACAGAAGAGAAATGGTGGCCATATCCTCGAATTCTATCAAGACTCACCAATCTTCAAGTCTTTCTATACTAATATTCTACCCAGTAGGATTAGAGTTGATACTGTCGGACCTTACATTTTGATAAGAAATGTAGGTGTAATCCCCCGAAAACTAGTAAGTTGAACTAGTGAGTTCTAGAGCCTTTTGTAAGAGTTTGAGTATGGTTTAAGGATTAAAATCACAAGAAATGACTCCCGTACTTAGAATGAAATTTTAAGGGTTAGGGCGTCAAGGTACGCCTCCCCCCCCAAGGACCACCCAAGGGGTCCAAGAGGAGGACCTTTAAAATAGCCCAAAAGCTGTCAAAAACAGCTTGGTCTATGGATGGGGACCCACGAGCCATGGGGGAACCCACGCCCCATAGGTAGAGGTCATGGGTCGAGGCTTGACCGCCCTAACTCTACCTAGTTCCAATAAGGAACATGAGCCAACCAGTACGGCCCGTCACCGCACTCGGGGTCCGTGTGGGGGGGGGTTTCCTAGGTCCAAATAGTTTTTAAGATTTAAGTGTTAGTTAGGGGTTTAGGGAAATAATTAAGTATTTAGTTAGGGGTTTAGGGAATTAATGAGTTACTAAACGACCTATAAATACCTAATAAGATCCTAAACTACCTCAATTAATTCATTCACCTAAGAACCCACTTCCTCTCATGAAATTATCTCTAGAAGCAAAGAAGAAGTGGAAGAAGAAGAGAATAAGTCTAGGTCGAAATTCACCATTGAAGCAAGCTTTATTTAGGGCTTTGGATCAAGGTATGTTAGCTTAATCATCTATGTGTTCTTCCACCCATAGAGCCCCCTAGGTTTTCCCCCAATTGCGAAGTCAAAAACACAATTCTAGCTACGGTTCTTCTTACATTGTGGGTAGGGTTTACGTATGATTCCAATCTAGTGGGTAATACCTAATTATGATTGTATAAATATTGAATTGTAATATTTTGGCGAATTCATGTGATTTCTATGGTAAACCCTAGTCTATTTGATGAATTTGATACTTTGTGGGTTCATGCCATTAGAGATGAAATTGAACGTTCATAGGTGATCTTCCTAAATCAATGTCATCTGTACTAATTGTTTAAAGTTAGGAACATATAATCATGAATTGAACTAGACCTTATTGAATATGATTGATCTTGACTGTTAGTGTTGGAATTGAACCTTTATGATCAATTGTAACTAGATTCACCTAGTAATGAGGGATGTTATTACAATACCTCAAATTCTAGGTATGATGATGCTAATAAGAAGTAACTCTTTGAGTATAGGGCTTGTATTCATGAATGTTGATCACTAGGGTTTTGAGAGTAAAGCCAATGTGATGAACTAGATGTGTTAAGGCTTTAATAGTAAAGTTTAAAAGAGAATAGAAGTCTAATAGGTAAAATTGTGGTGAAAGGCCTACAGTCACTTAACCTACCTTATGAATTCTTGAAAGTATAAAGTGATAGAATCACGTGAACATGGATTTATTGTCAAGGACATCCTTCCATGAGATATGAGTGTTAAGCAAGGCTTAACAAGTAAATCTTTGGGTGTATTCTTGGCCCCAAACGGATATTGAGAATGAGATGGAGTATCACACAAGAGAAGGTTCGGGCTTTAAGTAGAAAAGAAAACCACACCTCGTTGTTGTGAGGATTATCCAAGTTAAAGAGGGAATTCTTACGTAATAGAGTGTGGGTTTTCCCAAAGTTAGGTCTCATGAGATGGAAGCTTTGACGTAAGTTGAGTCAAGGTTTCTAGTAGCAATCTCTATATCCAATGAACTAGGGCATGCTTCAAGAAGCATCTCATAGTATTCTAAAGAATAATTGAACTAATACTTACTTGATGAAGTACCTCATAGTGTTTAAGAGTATAAATGAACTTAGACATGCTTAACATAGTATCTCATAGGGTCCATGTTAATGATGAACTAAGACATGCTAAAAGTAGTATGTCATAGGGTTCAGGCTATTAATGAACTAAGATGTGCATAATAGAGTACCTCATATTATTCTAAAGTAAAGAGAGAAACTAGGTTCCAAACCAAGAAGTATTAGTATGAGGACATAAAAGTGGTACTTAGCATGAATAGTATTATGGGATGCTATGCCTGCATTGCACAACTATGACTTAGGGTTATTAAAGAGAAGTCTTGAGATAGGATTGTGCTATAGTTGCTTTCCTTTCTATAATTGACTAAAGGTGAGAGATTACCTTAGCTATTAGAGTTAAGCTAATAATGACACCAAATGAGGGTTAGTATCACTAAGATGACTTCAAGGCTATTCTTAGTGTGAAGGGTAGTATAGGATGCCGTTCATACATAACACAAGTGTGCTTTGAGGTTACTTAGGAGTATGGTGCCCTTATGGTATAGAAGCTTAGAGTCTTGACCATTTATATAGACTATGATCAAGATGAACAAAAATGGATACTTGGCTTGAGTAGTATTATGGGATGCTATTCATGCTTTGCACTTGTATTCTTTTGAGGTTACTTGAAAATGGTTCTATTATGGTATAGATGACTAAGAGTCAAATTATGCTTATATGATGTTTATGTTGCAGACTTTGCTTGTTATGATGATGTTGTCTCTTATGCTTATAATTTATGTTTGATGAAGTGTTTCATATGATTTTGGATTATGTCTTATATTGACTAACCCTTGTCTTATGGTCTGATGATTATGCTAGTTAACATATTTAGTACATTTTGTACTAACGCATACTTTACCTACATTCTGATCAAATGTAAGGTTTCAGAGATTGAGTTCCTTGGGAGTCTAGATTTCTAAGGAGCAACAAGAGTTGAAAATTTGGTGAGTCCTCATAGCTTCTAGGACAAACCCATTATTTCCTTTAGGTCATTTCTTTATGTTTTATACTTTGTATGGGCTGCTTCCCAAGGGTTTTATTCAAGAGTTTAATAGATGGTTTGAGACAAAGGTTTAGTAAAGACTTTCGTTTGCTTTATAAAAATGTTTTCGATTGTATGGATAAAAGAAGTTTTAAATTTTCTGTACTTTTCTATTATCCTATGTTATGATATGGTAAGGGGTTGAATGATACCCCTTCAGGGACAAGTACACCATGTTACGTTTAGGGTGTACCCCTGGGTCGTGACAAACTTGGTAATCAGAGAAAAGGTTTAGAATGGTTCTAGGATTGTCTCAAACCACATCTAGTCGAGTCTTGTTCATAAATGTGAAGCGCGCCACATTTATGAATAAGAGGCGATTGGATGCTTAGGAAATCTGACTTCTTCATTCTCTAGGTTGTGCCACAGTGTTTGGCTTTAGTAGGCCCTTTTTCTATTTCGTGCCCTATGGTTTTTCAGGGTATGGATAATACAAAGGCTAATGATAGGAGAGATGAGGAAGGTGATGAGGAGCAAGAAGTTCCTCTCCAAGTTCCACCATAAGCTCCTCCTCAAGTTCCTATTGATGCGGGGGCAATGACAAATATGGAGATAAGGTCAATCCTCCAAATATCCATTACGACCCAAGTTAATAGGGAAGTAGTTACTCCGGCTAATAATGTGAATTCCACTGCATTGAAGGTGATAGAATTCTTTATGATGAACCCTCCGGAGTTTTATGGCTCCACAGTAGAGGAAGATCCTCAAGGTTTTATAGATTAGGTGTATAAGGTGCTTGCCATCATGGGATTGACTTCGTTAGAAAAAGTGGAACTAGCCGGTTATCAATTGAGGGATATAGCACAAATTTGTTATGAACAATGGAAAGATAATAGGCCGGTAGAAGCAGCCCCAATAGAGTGGGAAGTGTTCAAGTAAGCATTCCTTGATAGGTTCTTTCCCTTAGAGTTGAGGTAACGAAAGATGCAAGAATTCATTAACCTTTGTCAAGGAGGTATGAAAGTGAAGGAATATTCTCTTAAGTTCACCCAACTATCCAAGTATGCTCCAACTGTAGTGGCGGACTCAAGGGATAGAATGAATAAGTTTGTGATGGGGGTGTCCTACTTGGTAGAAAATGAGTGTTGTTCGGCAATGCTTATCCCTAGGATGAATATTTCAAGTCTTATGGTTCATGCCGAACAAATTGAGGAACAAAAGGTCAAGAAAATGAATAGGGAGGTGAAAAGATCTAGGATTGATAATGGAAACTCTTCTAATACTAAGTCCAATGGACAAGGTAGGCCTATGACTAAACCAGGATATTCCGAAACAGATTCTTCCAACACCCCTAGGTTTGACCAAGAAAAGGGTCGTGGGTCTCCATTGTAGAAGTCTAGTTTCTCCAAGTGTGGGAGGAGTCATTATGGTAAGTGTCTAGCCGGCATGGATGGTTTCTATGCGTGATGTAAGGAAGGGCACAAAATAAGAGATTGCCCGGTTCTTAAGGCTAAGGGAAGGGAGGATAAAAAAGTTGCCTCTAGTGGTTCAGATGAGAGTGGTCAAAAGAAGAATAGGTTTTATGCTCTCAAATCTAGAGAAGAACAAGAATTATCTCCTCGAGTCCTTTTCGGTATGTGTTTTATGCCGTAGTAAATTTCTGGATTTCTTGTCATTTGTGACTTGTTATGTTGGACTTTAAAGTTATTTTTAGCATAAATGATGTTTAGAGGACTTTGTGTAGGCTTACTCCTAAAGGGGAGATAGTGTGCCTATCTAGCAAGGTTAGTGTGTGATTATATGTTGCCATGATTTCCTTATATGCATGTTTCTGAAAATGCTTAGGTCTTGTTAGAAATGATTTATCTGCATTGTTTTCTTCATGTTGTGGTGCATGTGAGTAGAGTTGCATATAGACTTCATGAGATGAGTTAATGAGCATGCCTTAGTTTAGAGTTGAAAGGTTCCACCTTGAATAAAAGATCTTTTAGAGTAAATTGCATTTCGACTCCATGAGTTTGTGTTAAGCATGTTTTAGCTAGGAGATGTTAGTTCCTCCTTGAAAATGAGTAGTTATAGAATTTCATTCATTTCGGGCTGGTAGAAGTAGTTCCTACTACCTTGTGTTGTATTGAATGTGTTTAGCTTGGAATTGAAGTTTCTTTCTTGGATTGTAAGCATTTAGATGTAGTGCATGCATTATGGGCTGTTAGCTTAGAGTTGTAAGTTTAAGAAGTTCTTAGAATCATCATTCGAGGATGAATGATCCCAAGGGTGAGATATTGGACTACCCCGGAAACTAGTAAGTTGAACTAGTGAGTTCTAGAGCTTTTCGTAAGAGTTTTGAGTGTCGTTTGAGGATTAAAATCACAAGAAAGGACTCTCGTACTTAGAATGGAATTTTAAGGGTTAGGGCTTCAAGGTACCCCCCCCCCCCAAGGACCACCCAAGAGGTTCTTGAGTAAGACCCTTAAAACAACCCAAAAGCTATCAAAAACAGCTTGGTCCACAGATGGGCACCCACGAGCCGTGGTGGACCCATGCCTCGTAGGTGGGTGTCGTGGGTCGAGGCTTGACCTCCCCTAAACTCCCTAGTTCCAGTAAGGAGCAACGAGCCAACTCCGTGGGTGAGGGTTCCATAGGTCCAAACAATTTTTAAGATTTTAGTTTTAGTTAGGGGTTTAGGGAATTAATTAAGTAATTAGTTAGGGGTTAGGGAGGTCGGTTAATGAGTTATTAAACCACCTATAAATATCTAATAAGACCCTAAAGTAACTCAATTAATTCATTCACCTAAGAACCCACTTCCTCTCAAGAAATTCTCTCTCTAGAAGCAAAAAAAAAAAAAAAAAAAGAAGAGAAGGAGTCTAGGTCAAAATTCACTATTGAAGAAAGCTTTCTTTTGGGATTGGGATTAAGTTATGTTAGCTTAATCATCTATGGGTTCTTCCACCCATAGAGCTGATACGCTGAAATAACACCTCCATAAAGAACTGTAAGCGATCGTTATCAAGTAAAGAACCAAACTTGGAGGTTGGGGTCGATCCGACGAGGAATATGGTTTAGACATAAACTTAACTTACTATTATATTCGGTTAGTCAACGTATTTCTGAGACAAGTAAGTAAAGGGGGGGGGTTTGTGTAACAAATAATCGATTGTAGTAGAGAGAACAAGTGAGCAAGAATCAAACTTTAATTGTTATAAATGAGAGAAAGTAACTAGGGTGTATGTGTTCCCGATAAGCTCATAACGTGGTAATCCTAGTAATAGTAATCCTTTTCTAGTGTATCACATGCGAAGTGGTAAGTTAGGTATCTCTAGGTCCTTGGTCCGACAAATAAAAAATTTCACCCAACATGTAACGACTTGTAAAATGATAGGTTAAACTAGAGCCTAAGCATGGGGATTAACGTCAAGATTCAAGGGAAAGGGCTAAGGTTTATGGTGTATTCCATGATTTCAGAACCTAGGCTACCTAAAACTTAGCCTAGCTACTGCCTCCCTAGGCCACGAGGGTCTTCACGACCCGTGGTGGTCACTATGAGCCGTGGTGCCACTTATGGTGGCTAGGCAGTATACCCTAGAAGGGTTTGAAGCCAAGGCTCCCCTTCACAAGCCACTTCACGACTCATGGTCATGATCACGGGCCGTGGGAAGGCTCGTGGGGTTGCCTTAGCTTGGTGGGAGGTGTTACAAGTTGAGGGAGCTATTGCCTCAAAGACCACGGGCACCGCCACGAGCAGTGGTGCCCTAAACTGTCTGTCAAATTGGACGTGAGGATCACTTAGCCTCAAAAGAGGCAATGCAACTTTGCCTAGTTGATGTCCCATAGTTCACGAGCATCACCACGACTCGTGGGGTTGACCACGGATCTTGGGAGCTTCGGTGGACTTGTCTTTTCCTTGGAAGGCTTGGCAAGGAAGGGAGGCACACTGCCTCAAGGACCACGGGCACCACCACGACCCGTGGTGTCCCTCACGACCCGTACACCCATGGTCTCTGACAGGGCTGCCTCATTTAGGTCTTTTTGGTAATTTCTTATTTAAGTTGTATTGATGTGGGGTCGTTTTAAATAGATATATATCATGTATGTATATATACTTTTATGTCTTTTAACACCTATTTTACCTCATTAAGCAAAGGACCCAAATTAAAACCCCAAAGTTCTTTTCACTCAATATTTCTCTCTCTAACTCAAGGAAGAAGAAGAAGTGGGAGCTAGGGTTTGGAGTCAAGGATTTCTTCATCAAATTTCTTGGGAAAATTGTAGTAAAAGGTATGGTGATCCTTCATCTAGAGTTAGTTTTCACCCTATAATCAAATTCCAAATAAGTTTTCAAGTTAGTGAAATTTCAAGGGTTTTACTCAATCTCATGGGTTCTTATATTAAATGATTTTAAAGGTTTACTATTGTCATATTAAGATTATATTGATGTTTAATTGATGATTTCACTCTTTGAACCCATGATTTCTCTAAATTTCTAAACTTGGCTTATGAAGTGGGTTTTATGATTTTGAATGAATGTTGATAGAATTGTGTTTAGATTGAGTTGTATTATTGATTTCTATTATTATCTATGCCTATCTATGGTGAATTGTGGAGAACTGAGTAATGGTGATTATTTCATTGGAGAAGGGTAAGTTGTGACCTAATTCTCATGTAGTAGAGTTACTCTTGAATTGTTGATCCACTTGAAAAATGGAGGTGTTTACATTACATTGCATATTGATCCACTTGAAAGGTGGAGGTGTTTACATCACATTGCATATTGATCCACTTGAAAGGTGGAGGTGTTTACATTACATTACATATTGAACCACTTGAAAGATGGATGTGTTTACTTACATGTACATTGTTAGTTTGGCCTTGAAGGCATTATATGAGAAATTTAAGTATTGTCATGATGTTGTGTACATGATTGTATAATGTGCAGGACCTACATGTGATTCAATGATAGAATGAGGAACATGTATTCAATGTATTTTGTGTTACTATTGAAAGGCTATTACTCTACTTGACACACATGAATGATAATGTTGGAATGTGAAGAGTTTCTATAATGTGAATGTTGAATCTAGAATTGGTAGGCTAATGCATCCTTTTCTTGTAGTATAAATGTGTCTTGACTTAATGGCTATGGATTGATAGGCTTTATGCATTCTTTTCATAAATGATCTAATGTAGTGAAGACTCTAGAATCGATACGCTAGTGGCATTCCTTTCTTAATGAGTCAATGTACCATGAATTGATAGGCTAGTGGCATTCCATTCATGAGTATAAGTATGTAAAGAGGGACTATGAATCGATAGGCTAGTGACATTCTTTTTGTGAGGACCCTAGAGCTATACTTTAATGTACCATGTATCGATAGGCTTATAGCATTCCTTCCTTGGTTGTGATGTATCATGGGTCGATAGGCCTATGGCATTCCTCTCTAATACACTAATGTAACGTGAATTAAATAATCTATGGGAATGTAGGCTAAGCACCGAGTGGATATGGTTAGATGGAAACTATCCCAATGTTCGGCTAGAGTTCCAATGAATATCTTCCTATCCCATAACTATGTGCCCACATAGGATATTAGTCAGCGAATTTCATACAAGCTAAGGATTCATCCGAGCTAATGTTACTGTTCTACCAGAAGCAAGTGGAACACATCTTTATAGGGTGGGGCTATATGACACTGGATTTCATGTCTAGCTTGCATGGTCTATGTCGGTTAAACGCTTATTCCCATCATGTGAGATGTGTACTCTAGTTATTTGATAGGTTCTACAAAGTGTAGGTAGTAGTATGGAATGCTATTTATACATTGCACTAGTAGGCTTTGAAGGTGCTATAGTGAGTTCTCTAAGTCTAAAGGACTAAATGTGTGAAAGTCCTCTAAATGCATGAAGGTGTCCTAAATGAATTTAATTAACATTGTTGACTTATTGTCTAAATGAAATGATGAATGAGTAACTTATATTGATGAAGGGAGTTACTTAGTTTGTTGTGTTGAATTGTAAAGGTTCTTATTTATTATAGCTGTGAGGAACTCCTAGGTGTGTATGAAGAGGTAGTATGGGCTGCCACTTCATGTCTTACTTAGGTGTATGTTAGGGTAACTTTAGATATATGTCTTATATGATGAAATGACTTACTTGACGGATGTGCGTATGTCTTATTGGTTGGTTGTAACTTATGATATGCCTCTTTGATAAATGTTCATGAAGTTTTACGAAAAAGGCATAAAGCATGACTTTCAACAAAATATCCCTTTTTAGCATGTTTTTACATGGTCATCATACTTGGTAAATTTTTGTGTGCTAACCCATCTTTCTACCTTTTTAACTACAAGTGTAGGTTTCGGCAGGTGATTACATTCTCTAGTGAAGGGATTAGAATTTTCTCTCAAGACCTCTTTTGGTATGTCCTCATATGTCGAGGACAAAGACTTTATATTGTTTCTAGTTCTTTCTTATTTTGAGACTATTGTTAAGATTTCAATTGTAAAGGGCTGTGACCCTATCTTGTTTAAGTTTTGGTGAAGATGGCCATGTGAGACATAGTTTTCCGTTGTGTCCTTTAAAGGTTGTTTTTAATGAAGTTTTAATGTTTGGATTTAAATAAGTTTTAATTCCGCACTATTTTCTATTGTCTATGCAATAAATGAGCTAAGAGGCTTGTATTAGACCCCTTCAGGGTCGAGTACGCCGTGTTACGACTAGGGGTGCTCTCGAGTCGTGAGAAACAAGGTATAGGAGCATAAGATTTTGGAAATGCTTTTTAGGATCCCAGTCTCACAAGCCACATCTAGTAGAGTCTTGTACATCAGTGTGAGTTGCGACACATCTATGAGTGAGAGGCTATAGGACGTTAGAAGTTACACTTCTTTCATATTCTTGAGGTCGTGCCTAGAGTGGAGTTGTATAAGTGTCCATTTCCTAATCCTTCCTCTTGTGTTTATAGGAAATAAATACAAGGGCTAACCCAAGAAGGGCGGATGAGGAGATGGTGAATGAGGGAGTCCCTCCCCAAGGTAATCAAGGTCTTCGATTAAGAGCACTATTAAATCATCGATATTGATTGGAACAGAGAATTAAATTTTGCAAGACAACAACTACATTCAATCACACAAGGGGTGGCAAATTTTTTTTGGAAGGGTCAAATTCATTTGCGGTTTAAAATGCGGAGCCACAAGTTCAGACATCCACAAAAAAAACAGTGTAATGACACAGTAATAATTAAATCCCAAAATATATAATAAAAATAAATATTCACAAAGGTGGGCCTCACCCCACCACAAACAAAAATTATTTTTCCTAAAATATGAATGGAAGTATCCAGAAGTAAAATTAAGTAAGACAAAGAGGGAGGTAAAGAAAGGTCTTGCCTACACAGTTGGTCCACCTGTCGGGGCCTCAGTGCCCGGTGTAATGCCCTGAATATGGGCATCAGTGCCCGGAGTAACCTTAGAAGGAATAGCAGTGCTAGATCCACTAGGAGCTGTTGTAGACGTCTCACTCGGCAATGTCTGGGTCACCGGCTTCACAACCGTCTTTACAAGATATGGCAACTCTCTGAATATGCTATCATCTCGGTTATCTCTCATCTCTTCATCGTGTGTTTCTATCAGCTCCTACTCAGTCACTCCATTCGACTCCTCATATGCTGTGTCATCCCTCTACACTTCTCCGGTGGTAGTAGGAGGAATCCCTGAGGTTTCAGTATCATCCTTGTCATCTGCACCCTGAATCAATGAAGTGATGTCGGTAGACTTCAAATAGTCTATGTCCTTCCTCAAATCTAGTACCTCATATTTCAAAGTCGAAACCTCGGATGTCTCCCCCTGTCTGCTCTCACAAGCACTGACTCTAGTAGCCAGATCATCAATAAAGGCCCTAAGGGGAGTTAGTGTAGCCAAGATAGCACTGTCAATCATTTCTGGGATGGATCTCTCCAATCGAGTCACCCTCACATTAGCTGAATAGGCCAGATTCTCCATTTTCAGGATCATCGCCTGAGTAATCTTGGCAGGGTGGAAGGATGATGAGACACCTGGGACCTGTGAAGAAGAGGAAGGGGAAGGTGTACCTGAAGGGTAAGAGGCTGGAGTCGGTGAAGATGCCTCTACTTGTAACGTGTCAACATCAACTTCTGGGGAAGTATCTTCCGGAGTAGCTCTCCTCCTGTCAACCTCATCTCCTGTGTACTCGGCCTCAATATGCCGGATGCTAGTGGAGGAAGACGAGGCTATCTCAAAATCCCTCGTAGTGTCTAGAGGTACTCCAGCACGCTGGCACAACTCGGTGATCAAGATTGGAAATGGTAGAGAAATCATGTTATGTTTGGCTCTCATGGCCATCTCTTGTGAAATCACAAGTCCCAGGTCAATGCGTCTCCTAGACATGATAGAACCAAGGCAAGCTGCGTTAGGATGGCGCAAAATGGACTCGTTCTAGGATGGCTTTATTGTGCTGTTGATGAAGCCAAACCAGAACATGCCAACAATGTTCAAGTCCCTCTTCTCAATAGGGGCTCCTACCCCAATCCACCTCGGGGTGGTGTCAGAAATCAAAGGAACCAAGTATCCCTTCAAATCCTGTAGGGACTGAACAATAGGCAACCCCTTGTAAGGAAGAATAGAGTGCAGCGGTTGACCTATTATATTGTTAATATACTCACTGTGGCACTCACCTTCCTTGGCTCTGACCATGACCGACTTTACCGGTCTAAACTCGCTTGATTTCTTGTTGTTCTTGGGCACCAACTCCCCGAATAATGTATAAAATTCCCTAACCCGAGAAGGAATGTAAGGACTTCAGGGACTTGTGAGCTGCTCAAACTCATGGTATTGGAGGGTGTCAATCACATCGGGATACTTGCCTTCTAGGCCCTCCGTAGATAATAGTTTCCCCTCTAGGATGGTCTGTACCCCATCACTTTTCAATCTGTTCAACACTCTAGGATGAGGAATGATAGGGGGTGCAGGGGCCAATGGAGGTACTTGAGCTGGCACTGAATCGTTTTTAGGAGGGGTCGGAGCTGTGGGAACTCTGGTGGGAGAGGATTGAGATCTAGCCTGGCGTCTACTCTTTCGATGAGTCAAAGGCTCCTCGTCTTCTGGTTCAGAAAATTTCATCTAGATTTCAATAGCTACTCATTTGCTAGCTATGTGCTTCTTCCTTTTCCCTTTATCTCCCGGTGGGAGTTTTTCTTCTTTCCTCTTTGAAGTATTTAACCCCCCCCCCCGTTTATGGTTATGCCCTTTGCATTTTTGAGAGGTTCCGTGGTTAGATTTGTAAGTACCACATCTTCAAAAGATCAGACCAAATTAGGAGAAAATCAAACATAAGCACAGAAAATCTATTGCATACAGACTCGCCAATCTATTAGGCAAGTCGCCGAACCTCTTTGGCGAGCTAAGTCGGGCTCCCTGAAGGGATTGGCTTAAAAATTATTGCAAGTCAGCGATAGGAAGGTCCTTCGGTGAATCACCGACTACTTTCGGTGAGCAAAGGTTTGTCCGCCGAAAGTTACAATGCAACAAGGATTTCAGGGGTGCAAATAAAGAGCGATCAAAAGTAGTTTCGGCGAGTCGCAGAGTGCTTTCGGTGACCTCAGGTTTCTCGCCGAAAGTTACAGACTCGAACCACAAATTTAACATGAAATTAATAGGGAGATGAAGACATAACGTGAAATGCCAAGTAATTCGGCAAGCTCGACCCAGCTCGCTGAATGGCCCAACGCGCACATTTTCAAACCACCTTCTTGAATACAACCCCGTAACTCCCGAAAACAAATTGTAGCATGCACTAATGGAATTCAAACAATACCTGTACTACTCATCACCCCGGGATACTCAGATTTTTCCCCGTTTTGCAAAATTTGGCTAAGAGTTTTGTTACCCGCTCTATCATTGAGCAATTTTCATAATTTAGCACAAACATGGATACTCAAACTTTACCAAGTCAATCTAAATAACAAGCAACCACAACCCAATACAATTTCATTCATGTAAAAGCTCATAAATTACGAGTATTTCACGATTAAAACAATACCGGCAAGATTTTCAAATTAAAATTTGCATTTAAGCATTCTAACACTATCAGAGAGGCCCAGCACACAACAACACAGTACGATCATTGCAAGTTAGTTCAAATTTTCTGAATGTAAACTCGGGATTCAGAAACCAAGCTTATATACCAATTAAAACGCGATTGAAAAGCTTGGCGGCAAAGAAATCCTAGTTTCGCACAACAATCAACAACTAAAATAATAATGGAATATAAAAATATTGAAAATACTACCTTGGTGTGAGTTTGTGAAGACTAAAAGCGAGGGAAAGTAAAGCATTTCAAATTCTGAGACTCTTGATGATTATAAACTATCCAGGTCATGCCCATTCGGCGACATTAGTAGCACTAGCCGATCCACTCGGCGACACGCCGAGTGGTCACTTGGCTCTCCAAGTTTTATAGGACCTTCAGTCGAAGTGAGGGTCAAAACGGTGGTCTTAATAGGGAATGCCGAACAGGTCGGTGATTCGTTGACTGACTATTTTACTTGCCAATATGCATTTTCCAAACACTTTTAGCATTTAAACCTGCACCACTAACAAACCATTATTTATAAAAGCAAACAAAAGCATTTAAAACCTTGGGTTGCCTCCCAAGAAGCGCCTTAGTTAACGTTGTGGCACGACGCGAGTCCTTACTCACTCTCCATTGGTGAAGTTGGTCCTAGTATTACTAGGTAACCCCAATAGTTCATTTGAGTGATGAGGAGTCACTGCATAACTCATGAGTGTCGTGATTAGCTGGATTGATCTAGAATGGGAGCTAACAATTTGATTCAGCACTTCAATATTCTCCTTCATCTCTTCCAACATTCGATCTTGTTTGGTGATCTTTTGGAGAATGATTTGGAGTGTGTCGTCAACACGATTGTTCTACCTGTCTCTAGACTGTTTCCGCTCATTAAGGGGTATATACCTCCATTGGCTCTTGCACTAGTCTTCCACTTCTGATATTTTGGTGGCCAACTCGTTCAGCTGAGTTACCAGTGCGGTTAAATCGAAGTCCCTCTCGACTTCTTAATTCATCTCAGCCTAGTTGCTACCATTTCCCTCAGCCATGCTCAGGGTATCTGCCTACATGAACAACTTCAAAGCAAAACAGAACTAAAAATAAAGTTACTAAACTATGACTATCAAAAGAAAAATTCTTGTTAACCAAAAATTTTCACGTAACACCACTCCCCGGCAGCGGCGACATTTTGATGTTTGCGTAATCAACATATAACTTCCAATGCAAGTTTCTACGATCGTACAATAGTAAAGTAACCCAACCAAGGGTTGGAGTCGAATTCTAATGGAGTGGTTTTGAATATTAATCGAAAAATTAATTTAAGTTGTAACTAGGCATAGCTAAAAAAACATTATCGAATATAAACATGTAAAATCTAAGGGGTGACACAATAGTGTCAATTAACAATGGGGGTTTATCACAAATAAATAAAAACATCCAAAATGCAAAGAGTACTAATCAAGGAGATGGGATTCTTGGGATGTGATAGGAATACGGGATAAACTAAACTATTGGGTACATGCTTTTGATAATAAATCCGTTGAATATTTGTGACTAAGCTAGACTATAGTGGGGGTAAATTCTCTCTATAGTAACTTACCCCGAATCAACTCGGTTTCTCTCGAACACCGAGTTTCCACATGAAGAACAACCTCCACCTTAGCCCACTCACTCTCTCGAGCTGAGTTTGTGGGAGAAGGACTAGGGTTCACTCTCTCGAGCTGAACCTCATGTCGACCCAATCCCACCGGCCATTAATTTAGTAGTCTTAGTTTTACGACCTCTCTCTCTCGCAGGCCGAAAACACAAAGGTGAAATAATATTTGTAGGTACAGTTTTATTAAGTTCCCCCACAACTACTAAACAAAATCACATCTAAACAACAAATAAATCATCAACCAGCAAGACCCAACAGATAATCTAACCCATATTCACAAAATTACACCCCAAAAATTCGGGTTTTAGCTAGACATGTAAAAGAGATAGAAATTTATACCAATATGAGTTTCCATTCGAATGGGTATGAAGATTTAAGTCATAAAACATGAAAAGAGTGAAGAATCCACAAGACCCAACTCCAAATTCTTGGAGTTGAAACTCTTTGTATCTTCAAAACCTTCTCCAAACTTAGAACTCAAAATTCTACGTTAAACTTTTTTATTCAAAATCTGGTTTTAAGCTACAACTCTGAACGAGTATTTATAGTTTCAAAAATCTGTGTTGCAGCGGATCATTCGGCGTCGTTAGTCAAGATCGCCGACCAAGTCAGCGATATGCCCTTTTGTAGGTTTCATCGCCGTCTTGCTCTATCTGTCAATATCGTCGTGTTTTGGATCATTGGGAGACATAGTACTGCTTCGCAGAGTTGCTCGGCGACACGCCGATTGCTCCTTTTCACTGCCGATTTGGTCCTTTCTTTCAGGGCTCAGCACACTGGAACAAAAGGCGAGGATAAGACCTTTTGGCGACTCGCCGAACCCGTTCGGCGATTCTCAGATCTTCATTTCTTCGTTCTTTCAACTGCCTTTGTGTCCTTTTTCTAAGTAGTGTCCATGCTTTCCCTCAATCTCCAAATACTTGAAACATAACGGTTATCATCATATATTGAGACAAAATATGCAATTGAGGACACTAATTCTATCAAAACATATCCCTAAATAAGTCCAATTTGTGGACTCATCAACTATTCATAGAAACTTATACTTTACCATTCATTTTGTAATTGTTTACTTAAATTTTTTAATTGTTGATATTCACATTATTTTAAAAAAATATTGTAGTACTTGATTTAATATTCACGTCCAACGCACGTTCGTCAAAGCTAGTATAACATAAAAACATCAATTCTAATAGAAAATGGCCCTAGACACACACAACTTTTAACTGAAATGTATTAAAAATACCGTAAAATAATGGTATATACATACCCTCGACTTAAATTCATTGTTTATCCTCAAGAGACGCATTACGACTATAAACGACACTTGCACAGAAGCAGACATTAAAACACAAGCAATCACTCGGCTTTCAATCTCGACTCCCTTTCTGAATGAAACTCTTTTCTCTTAGACTGAACAAGCTAACTCATGCAGATCTAGATGTGTCAAAGATCAACCAATAGACCCACAACGTACACTTTTTCACTATCACCAAGGTACCAACTTTCCAAGAATGTAACTAGTGCCCTTACTTCTAACGAAATCCTTTTTTTTTACACAATTAATATGATTTTAAGTACAAGGATTCATTCAACACCCATGCTCAGAAATAACTTCAAGTACAGTTAGTGCTCAATGCCATAGGCTTGCCCTTATTTTCACTGCTTAGACTCTCCAAACTAGTTGCTAAGATAACTATAGGACTTTCTTAGCTAGTAACGTAGGCTCAGGGTCATGTTTGGTACATTTGGTACTTTTTAGTGACTATTTTCCCCCCTTGACATTACATAGGCTATTTACCTCTTCTTTGACCTATTTTTGGCATCTTTTCATTTCACTTTCTTTCCCTTAACTCTTTGCAACATGGATGTGACCTTTGACTTTATGACTCTTATTTCTCACTTTAATCTTTTTCTTTCAATTAATATTTCTTCGATTGCTTTCAACACTTTTCTTTTGCTTCTTTTTGCACAAAGTCACATCCTCTTTCTTTTTCTCTTTTCAACATACAACTCTTTTCATACCCTTTTTTCATTGGGTTTCCTCTTTCATAGCCACCCTCAACTTACGTATTTTGCATTAGATGAGGTGCATAATGTCCAATGTCGTACCAGGGCCAAGATCGAGGTAAATTTTTACTTAGCCACCCTCAACTTAGGCTTTTGTCCAAAGTCAATGTGCATATGTACAAGGAGAGACCGGGGCCAAGATAATATTTGAATGGAAGGTGAGTTAGGTGAATCAAAAGAAATGGTCAATTTTAGGCTCAAACATTTGGATCAAAAAGGAAATAATGCTACCATTTGGTTAGATCATTTTAGGCTTAAGTGGAATAATTTGAACAATGGCCTATGATCACTTCCCAATTTCTGGCCTATATTATCCTAGAACGACCTATGGGGCAAGTTCTAGATTGGTACAAAATTATCTGAACATTCAACTATCCTCACACACTATTGGCACCTTGTTTCATTATCAGATTATCAAATTACCCAGTTCAAGTTTTTAGCTTAAGTCATGAGATCAAATTGATTATTATCATGTCATAGCCAACACATTCAACTCATTCTAGCCTACAGATTTTAACACATATCACAAGTTTTGGTCATGTATCATTTTTCATTCTTAATTATGCCATCATGATTTATTCTTTCTCATGCTTCTACACATACAATCCTAACACATGCCGGTTCAAAAGAAATTAACATAATATCTTGGGAGGAAAGGACACAAGCAAGAAATCTCTAAGAGAGGATTATGAGTTGGGTTACTCAGACTTCACCCTATCACTCACAATCCGTTTACCCCACCTCCAACAAAATAGAGTGCAATTGTCCCCAATGCACAAAATGTAAAGAATAAAGAATCGGGTGAAGCAAACCTGTGGCGCATAGCGCCGGAGACCTATCAACAAGCGGTGGGTCCGGTTTCTCAGAGCCTGCTATATCAACAATTGGGTCACCCTCAGTAGTGCCCGCATCAACTGTCAAAGCACCATAAATAGTGCTATAAGCCACTCTCACTGCACCATTTATGGTACTCACACAACCCGAGGCACCAACACCTACCTCCCTATCCTACTACTGGCGTGTCTCCTCATCAACTATAGACGCCCTCCGAGCTTCCTCAAGTTGCTGGCGCTCCCTCTGGCGGACCCTCTTAGCCTCAGTGACCTCAGAACCTCGATTGGAGAGGGAATTCTTCCCAACATGACTGGAAGAATCAAGTGGTGGAATCTCATCGCTAAATAGTGCATCTAACACCGTATTATCAATCGGTGATGTGGGGGCCGACCCATGCTAAGTCTCATGTAGGGCAAGGAGGACATCAAGATCAGCCCAAAGACTAGTCAATTCTTTCTGGAAAGCAGAGAAATTTGTGGTGGGGGCTGGATGCTTTAGGACTCATAGCTCAAATGAGTCAAGGCACTGGTGCACGGCCTGAACCTTATGGTCCATCATATACTCCATACCCTGCTCCGCCCTAGTCGCAGAATCATCAATCGTGTATTGCATCCAAGGCCTAATAAGCTGGAGTAATGAGGCCATCTGGGCCTCCAACTTCTGGATTTGAGCCAAAGGCACGACAAAAGATCGTGAAGAGGGGGTGGTTTTGGATGAGCTAGGGGCCTGACTAGCAGCCGGAGAATGGGAGGCCAGAGAATCCTCAATGGGGGCTTGATGGGCAGGCTCATCACCTTATATCTGCTCCACATCAGCAACTAAGTCTGCTCCCAATGGAGGTACCTCAACCAGCGGCTCCATGTGTGGTGCCGCCACATTCGGCTCATATTGAATCAGGCCTAAATCCATGGTCTTGGTCGCCTAGATTAATTCATCACAATGTCGGACCGGTACTCCAGAATCCCTTCACAACTAAAAGACGAGGCATGGAAAGGGATAAGTGGTGGTGGCCTTGAAGGTCCTCTCGTGAATCTCCGCAATAATAATGCGGGCAAATTCCATATCAAACCTAACAACAATGGCTGTCACCATGACTGCGCGTTCCCAAGTGAGTGCATTATCAGCCTGCGTGGGACACACATGATTCCGTACCAACAGCCATAAGATTTTGACAAAAAAGTTAATGTGGCCTTCTTGATGCTCAAACCCGCGGTGCTAACCCACTCTGCGTTCTCTCCGTCTGTATCAATATGACGGGCTAATCAGAGCAATAAGCTCTCCTTCTGTTCTCCATTACTCTGGAAATCCCCGCTCCTCACTATGTCCCAATAATAATAAAAGTCAACTATAAGGATAGATAGAGTATGGCTCGAGCCGTAGAGGAATCTGTAAATAGTAGCCTTAGATATGTCAACCGAGAACCCCCGAACTAGTGTAGCCTTGAACTAAGGCTGCGCAACAGACTTGGCCCATTATTCAATTGAACCTCGAAGGGTGGCTGTGTAGGAAGAATATAACTCCCTCACGATATCCTCACCGTATGACCCTGGGCTATGGGTCATCCACTCACACCGGTGCCTCTATAATAGTTCCTGGATATTAGGCATAGTATGAGGGCTGACTGTCAGTGCCCGGCGATCCTCGGTAATCAATTGAGCCATCCGCTCTTTCTCATTTATCTTCCTAGAGTCTCGATATATCTTCCACTGACTATCTACAAACCACCTTTTTTGCTCCTCTGCGACTAGGGTTGGCTCGGTGTTCGGTGGCACTGAAATGTTCTATGCACTAGTAGCATCATCAAATGAGGTAGTCCTCCCATGTGACCTAGAGCTGAAAGCAGAATCGGAAGCACAGTCTGACTTAGTACTAGAAGCAGAACCAGTCGGTGAACTGATCAATGTATCCTCCTCATCAAACTGGGAGGCAGTGACTACGTTGGGACTGACATGTCGGGATTGATTACGGGTAGTGCGAGGTGTTGTGGGGTATGTCGTTGTGGCAGGTGGAACATATGCTGGATCAATATCCGCATATATGTCTTCATCAATCAGTCGGGAGCTAGGTGCGACTGATTTGGATTTTCTCTTTGGTGCGAAGGTCGGAGCTTTCTTGGGAGCCATGGTACCTGTGGAGGCTTAATTAGTACCATAATTAACCAATAACACACTCGAAATTTTTCAGAACAAAGAACGAACAAAAACAAAAAATAAAATAAAATTTAGACAGTAGAGTCAGTGGCCACCTACGATGGGTACCTATGGCCCGTAGGTCAGAGATCCCAAAAATTTTGGTTCTGATGGGAACCACGAATAAGCAGAACGGTTCGTAGACTGACCTACGAAACGTAGTCCACCTCTGTTGTTCCACACTTTTTGGATTTCTTATGTGCACCAGACCCACAGACAAGATCTACGGTCCATAGATTGACCTACAGTCCATAGACGTGGTCTCGTGGGTCAAGTCTGTGCCAAGTATCAGACAAGCCTCATGTTTAAATGATTTTTCAAAAAATGCAAACATTCAACCTAACTCTAATCATGCATTTGAACACAATTTATGATAGTTTATCATCCCTAGGGCTCCGATTACTCAATATTTAACGTGTATTGCATACAAAATTAGGAACCCTAAGTCGAAACTTTCATTTAGACTTTTTTTTTGTGAGTTATTTTATTACAAAGGCAACACAATCACATTCTATTGTTCCAAGGGTGTTTCTAACTTTAGTTCAATATGCAATTTCATACATAAACAACCCAAGGTCAAGACCCACTTCATGACTTCATATACAAAACAATGAATATCAAAATTCAGAGTTAAGTTGATATTGTTTACCTTACAAGCTATGGAAGTGGGTGATTGTGTGATGCTAAAACTCCTTAGACCTTTGTGACACTGAACTAGCACCTTGAACTCTTCTTGGGGATGAAAAATGGTAGTGAACAGATTTTGGGAGAGAGAGGAATGGAAATATGGTAGGGTTGATGATATGTATGGGAGATGGGATTGATTTGGGGATATAATGAGGGAGTTATGGGATTTGGATGGGTTAGAAATAGTTAGGAGGGAATATTGGAAGTGGGGGAAGAATTTAAAAATAAAGAGTTTTATTAGAAAGGGGTTCGGGTCGAGTCAACCAAATCCTAAATTTGGACCCACGAAACCCCGTCTACGGGTCGTGGGTCGACCTGCGGACCATGGGTTGGGTCCGTAGGTCACTCAGAACTTAGAATATTTTGAAAACCTACCTAGAGGTCTACGGACACCATTCACGGTCCGTGGATGAAACCATGGACCGTCGATGGGGTCCGTTCATCTCTGCTACAGATCTTTTTCTACCGATTTTGCTTTTCATCCCTGCACATGTAGCAACCGTTAGGCCTTTCTTCTTACATTTGCTTGACATTTTTTAGACACGGAACCTATTCTATATCTAGCTAACACTAAACCAAAAATAAAATTGCAATTTAAAGAATTACAAAAAATCAAATAAACAAACAAAACTCCTAAATCAAAAAGAAAAAGCTATACTTGGCTAGATTGTACATCTTGGGTTGCCTCCCAAGCAACGCATGATTTAACATCGTGGCACGATGCAGGCCTCTTGATTACTCAGATATTATCAAGATAGTAATCCTCAACCACCCCTTACACATTCTCCTCATTTCCCACGTAGATCTTGATCCTTTGACCGTTCACCTTGAACCTTGGTTCCTCATTGTTTTCGAGCTCAACAGCTCCATTTGGGAACACTTGAGTGACTATGAATGGCCCGGTCCACTTGAACTTGAGCCTTCTAGGAAACAAACACAACCTAGAGTTGAATAGAAGCACCAGATAACCCACAACAAATTCATTATTTTCGATCTTTTGATCATAATACTTCTTCATCTTCTCTTTGTACAACGTTGAACTTTCATAAGCTCTTAGACGGGACTGATCAAGCACATTCATGTCACTTACTCTGTGATTTGATGTGGCCCCCAAATCAAAATTCAGCTTTTTTAGCGCCCACATAGCCTTATGATGTAGCTCTACCGGCAAATGGCAAGACTTCCCATTTACAAGTTGGTAGGGAGACAAACCTATGGGAGTCTTGAATACGGTGCGATAGGTCTATAGAGCATCATCAAGTTTCCTTGACCAATCGATTATATTCGCATTCACAGTCTTAGCCAAAATATGGTTGATCTCTCCGATGGACACTTCACCTTGCCCACTAGATTGCGTATGGTAAGGAGTGGCTACATTGTGGCTGACGCCATATATCTAAAGTAACGCCTTGTACAACTTATTACAGAAGTGGGAACCTCCATTGCTGATAATCACCCTAGGTGTACCAAATCTGGTAAAGATATTCTTTTTCAAGAATGTAGTGACACTTTTACCTTCATTGTTGAAAAGCTCAATTGCTTCCACCCACTTCGACACATAATCAACCGCAACAAGAATATACTTCATCCCATGTGAACTCCCAAATGGACCCATAAAATCAATGCCCCATACATCAAATAACTCTATCATCGATCCTACTTGCTTGATACTAAGGTCATAGTGCATACACACCATTCTGCATTGAGGTATTTGATGGCTAAAAATAATGCAAAACCGAGGTTGATTAGATTGGTTAATTGATGTTTGGGGCATTGATTGGTCTTCTGGAGTTATGGAAATCATATTGTAGCGCGAATAACCATCAAGAAAATAATACCAACCCTTACCAAAAAGTCGGTCCAACATCTGATCCATAAACGACATAATGAAGTGGTCCTTTTCTATCCAAGCATTTAATTTCTGGTAGTCCATGCAGACTCTCCATTATGTCATGGGCCGCATCAGAACAAGCTCATTTTTCACATTTGGAACCACAGTCATCCCACCTTTCTTGGACACACACTGAACAGGACAAACCCAACTACTATCTGCAATGGGATAAATAACTCCAGCATCCAACCACTTGATGATTTCTTTTTTCACTACCTCTTGCATAGGTGAATTTAGTCTTCTCTGGTGCTCGATACTAAGCTTGTGATCCGGTATGAGTTGGGTTTTATGATAACAAATGTCAGGAGGGATCCCAATAATGTCCACAATTGTCCACCTAATAGCCCGCTTTAACCTCTTCAACATGGAAACCAATGCCTCAACTTATGTCATATTCAAATCTGCCGCAATGATGACTGGTAAAGTACCATCTCTCCAAAGAATGCAAACCTCATATGTGACGGTAGAGCTTTAAGCTCCAATTTTGGAGCCTCTTTAACAGACGGTCTTGCGGGAGGAGAGTCGCAATTCTTCATGTCTAATCCAATCTGTTTGGAATTGAACGGAATTCAAACTTATCAAGTGCGGCAACCAAGTCATCATAGTCTTTAATACAGTCACTCTCAAAATTCATCATTACCGCTTCTAGTGCATCAACACGCAACCACTCTTAAATAGGCACCTCAGAAACACTCTCTGCAATATGATTAACCACTGATACTGACTTGAGCTCACTACCCTGCTTCATAGACCTACATATGTTAAAAGTTACCTCGTCACTGTTCAATCGGAACTTCATCTGCCTTTTCTCCATATCGACCAGCTGCGCCCAGTGGAAAGGAATGGTCTCCAAAGGATAATGGGAACCTCAAAATCAACCTCACAATCAAGTATCACAAAATCCACCGGAAAGATAAACAACTCCACTTTCACTAGTACATCATGGAGTACACCAATGGGCCTCTTCACAGTTCTATCAGCCATAATCAATCGCATCACAGTCGGTTTTGGATGCCCTAAACCCAACTTCTTTAAAATAGACAATGACATTAGATTAATACTAGCACCCAAATCGCACAACTCCTTCACTAAATGTAGCAACCCGATGGTACACAGAATAGTGAAGGCACCAGGATCCTCCTTCTTCTACGCAAGGGACCTTGTAGCAATAGCACTACAATGTTATAACCTATAATCATCTTCAAAACTCACGACCCTTTTCTTCGTCACCAAATATTTCATAACCTTTGCATACCCAGGCATTTGCTCCAAAGCTTCTATCAATGGAACATTGATGGAAAGATGCTTCAACATACTAATAAATATGTGGTATTTGTTGTTTTCATTCTTCTTCACTAACCTCTATGGAAAGGGAGGTGGAGGTCTAGGCATGGGAACAACATTCTGGGTTATTTCCACTTCCTTCTCTGTAGCATTCTCAGACTCTCTAGTAACCTTGATCTCATAATCACTTTTACTAACCTCAACTTCAAACTCAAACGACATAGGTGGATCAATGGTCTGCTTGCCCCCTAGAGTCGTGACTGACATGCAATGCCCATCATTCTTCGGATTATGGATGGTGTTGCTAGGAAGTATGCCAGGTTGACGTGGGTTTACTGTAGTGGACAACTGATTCATTTGCAGCTCAAGTTGCTTGATCGTTATTGCATGAGTGTCAACTTTTTGACCAATACCAGAGAAGTTATTCTGCATCTCTTTCACATTCTCAATAGTCGAATCAAACCTTTTCATCATCTTCTGCATCATATCCTCAATACGTGACATACTACCCCCAGCTTCCCCATTACAAGATTCCCAATTCTGAGGAGGAACATAAGGCCCAACCCTATCATTTCTGTTCCCAGAGTTGTTCAAGTTGTAGATGTTGTCGCGATTGTAGTTCCCATTCCGTCCATATTGACCCTCTCAGTTGTAGTTGCCATAGTTCCGACCTTGGTGCCAATTATCCGAATTGGAACCTTGGGTGTTGGCTCGGAAACCCCCTGTTTGATCATTCACCGCATAAGTATCCTCTTCATAGTAGCATTCCTCAATTGGTGGTTGATTCCTAGCCAAATAATTCACAACATTTACCTTTTTGGCCCCTCCGCTCACATGCTTCAATACCAACCCCAGTTCGGTCCTCATCTGAGCAATCTTCTCACGAATGTCATCGGCAGATTGGTTAAGTGTAGATTGGACTAGAAACGTGCTCCTCCCAGTGTCTGACTTTCTAGTGCTACAAGCTTTGTTATTTCGGGAAATTTTCTCCAATTTCTCAGCGATCTACTCAAAAGTGCACTCACCATATGAACCTCCAGCGATAGTATCAAGCACAACCTTACTATTGTCATCCTGACCTCTGTAGAAGTATTCCTTCAGCGACTCATCATCAATGCGGTGATTCGGAAAACCTGTTATGAATGCAGTGAACCTATCCCATGATCTACTCATAAACTCTCCAGGTAGTGCCATAAAGTTGTTGAGTTTATCTTTGTGGTTCAGATTCTTTGACAATGGGAAGTACTTAGCCATGAACACCTTATGCAATTGATCCCATATGTGAATCGAGTTATATGGGAGCTCAGTAAACCACACAGCAGCATCACCGGTCAATGATAGAGGGAATACTCTCAACCTAAAGTTCTTTTCAATTCCAGATCGTATGTAGTCAATAGTTTACCTCGACTCTGTGTACTTGGCATACACTATAGTAGGAACCTGATAGAAATAAAAACAAAAGAAAAAGTAAAATTAGAAAATAATTGACTAATGTTCAATAATGTAGTTAAACTTAACTAAATGCCTTATTCCCTGGTAGCGGTGCCAAATTTTGATACGCTCAAATTACACCTCCCTAAAGAAGTATAAGCGATCGTTATCAAGTAAAGAACCCAGCTTGGAGGTTGGGGTCGATCGTACAAGGAATATGGTTTAGAATTAAACTTAACTTACTATTATATTCATTTAGTCAACGTATTTTTCAGAGAAGTGAAAAAATGGTAGTTTTTGTGTGATAAATAACCGATTGTAGTTGAGAGAACAAGTGAGCAAGATTCGAACTTTAGTTGTTATCAATGAGAGAAAGTAACTAGGGTGTATGTGTTGTCCATAAGCTCATAACGCGGTAATCCTAGTAATAGTAATCTTTTTCTTGTATATCACATGCAAAGTGGTAAGTCAAGTATCTCTAAGTCCTTCATCCGGAAAATAGAGAATTTCACCCCGCACCTTGGTATTACTACGTGTGAATAATTTACTAACCCCTACCTTTACCTCATATTAGACATCACATCAATGTATGGCTTAGTTTTCACCCTCGCACCAATTGACATTAGACTATTATATAGTATCACACTAAATCTATGTTGATAATTCTTTTCTTATTAACTACCTCCTTCTTACGACAAGTAGCAACAATACGAGTTCTAACATTGTACATCGTTCAAAAGACTTCTAGATGAAAGAATTATGAATGCAAGGAATACCACTATTCAAGAATTACTGAGTTACTATTCATAGTTTGTTAATCGCTCATGGTTCCCACAACCCTAGTTGTGGATTTAGTTGCCCATAGTATCAACAACACAATTCATATTTTTAGTAGAAAAATTCATAAACTTACGTAATGAGTAGAAGAAACCCAAAATCTCCAACTGAAATTGGAAGCAAGAATCTTTATAAACCGTAAATAGGAAATCAAATTGCTAATGTTTGCAAGTTAATTCCCAAGAACACATCAAGTACTAAATTTAAACAATAGTAGCTAACCCCAAAAAATTAGGTTTACATGTCCTACTTATAGAAAACATAGTACCAAACAAAAAGGAAATGAAATAAGGAAATAAACTATTGGACGCAACTTCAATTAATAAGGCTGACCTACGGACCGTGGATCGACCTACGATCGGTAGGTCCCTTCCGTGGCTCTGGACTTAGACAATTTCTCAGAAGCTTGGAACCTTAAACTTTCAAATGCAAACGAAGGACCTGCAGAATGGACGGTGGGTTAACCTACGGTCTGTGGGTCCCCTTTAATGGCTCCACACTTAGACTTTTTCATCAGGTACTGAAACTCAAACTTTTTGAAACAAATAACACACGTGTAGGACGACCCGTACTTCAACCTACGGTCCGTCAATGGCTTATGTGGTTCGACATTTGGTCAATACTTCCCTAATGCTCCATCTACGACACCAAACTATGGAGTGTGACTGGACCAACGGTGCGTAGGTCACCTCCATAGATGGCTCCATCTTCAGAAATTCAGTTGATGTCTCTCTCAACCTCGTCCAAGCCTATTTCCTGCAAATATAACATAAAAACATATATTCTAATAAAAAATGGCCCTAGACACACACAAATCTTAAGTGAAATGTATTAAAAATACCGTAAACTCACAGTATATCAAGAACCCCCTAGGTTTACCCCCAATTGTGAAGTCAAAAACCCAATTCTAGTTAAGGTTCTTGTTACATTGTGGGTAGGGTTTACGTATGATTCCAATCTAGTGGATAATACGTAATTATGATTGTATTAACATTGAATTGTAATATTATGAAGAATTCATGTGATTTTTATCGTAAACCCTAGTCTATTTGATGAATTTGATACTTTGTGGGTTCATGCCCTTAGAGATGAAATTTAAGGTTCATAAGTGATCTTCCTAAATCAATGTCATGTGTACTATTTGTTCAAAGTTAGGAAAATATAATCATTAATTGAACTAGACCTTATTGAATAAGATTGATGTTGACTTGTAGTGTTGGAATTGAACCTTTATGATTAATTGTGACTAGAATCACCTAATAATGAGAGATGTGATTACAATACCTTGAATTCTAGGTATAATGAAGCTAATAAGAAGTAAATCTTTGAGTATAGGTTTTGTAGTCATGAATGTTGATCACTAGGGTTTTGAGAGTAAAGCCAATGTGATTAACTAGACGTGTCAAGGCTTTGAGAGTAAAGTCTAAAAGAGAATATAAGTCTAATAGGTAGAATTGTGGTGAAAGGCCTACACTCACCTAACCTACCTTAGGAATGCTTGAAAGTATAAAGTGATAGAATCACTTGAACATGGATTGATTGTCAATGACATCCTTCCATGAGATATGAGTGTAAAGCAAGGCTTAAAAAGTAAATCGTGGGGTGTATCCTTGTCCCCAAGTGGATATTGACAATGAGATGGAGTGTCACACAAGAGAAGGTCTGGGCTCCAAGTACAAAGGAGAACTACACCTAGTTGATGTGATGAAAATCCAAGTTAAAGGGGGAACTCTTAAGTAGTAGAGTGTGGGTTTTCCCAAAGTTAGGTCTCATGAGATGGAAGCCTTCACGTAAGTTGAGTCAAGGCTTCTAGTAGCAATCTTCATATCCAATGAACTAGGACATGCTTGAAGAGGCATCTCATAGTGTTCTAAAGAATAATTGAACTAAGACCTACTTAATTAAGTACCTTATAGTGTTCAACAGTATAAATGGACTTAGACATGCTAAAGGTAGTATCTCATAGGGTCCATGTCAATGATGATCTAAGACATGCTAAAAGTAATATCCCATAGGGTTAAAGCGATTAATGAACTAAGATGTGCATAAGAGAGTACCTCATAGTGTTCTAAAGTAAAGAGAGGAATTAGGTTCCAAGCCAAAAACTATTAGTATGAGGACCTAAAAGTGGTACTTAGCATGAATAGTATTATGGGATGCATTGCACAAGTATGACTTAGGGTTATTAAAGGGAAGTCTTTACATAGGATTATGCTATAGTTGCCCTCCTTTCTATAATTAACTAAAGGTGAGTGATTCCCTTAGCTATGAGAGTTAAGCTAATAATGAGACCAAAGGAGGGTGAGTAAGACTAAGTTGACATCAAGGCTATGCTTAGTGTGAAGGGTAGTATGGGATGCCTTTCATACATCACACAAGTGTGTTGTGAGGTTACTTAGGAGTATGGTGGCCTTATGTTATAGAAGCTTAGAGACTTGACCATGTATATAGACTATGATTAAGATGACCAAAAAGGGATACTTCGCTTGGGTAGTATTTTGGGATGCTATTCATGCTTTGTACACGTATGGTTTTGAAGTTACTTGAGAATGGTTCTATTATGGTACAAATGACTAAGAGTCAAATTATGCTTCCATGATGCTTATAGCTTTGAGGACAAACCCATTATTTCCTTTATGTTTTAGACTTTGTACGGACCGCGTCCCAAGAATTTTATTCAAGAGTTTAATAGATCATTTGAGACAAAGGTTTAGTAAAGACTTCTGTTTGCTTGATGAAAATGTTTTCGACTGTATGGATAAAAGAAGTTTTCAAAATTTTATGTACTTTTCTATTATCCTATGTTATGATATGCTAAGGGCTTGTATGAGACCCCTTCATGGTCAAGTACGCTATGTTAGGTCTAGAGGGTACCCCTGGGTCGTGACAGCAGGCCAGAGTATGGGTTGATGAGTATGATATTTTAGGGCTTTGTTTTCATAGTTTTAGTGTCCTCGTTGCCTAATTTAGGCCCAAAAATAATGTCAAAGTGTTGATTTGCAGAAATGAAGGCTAAGGATCAAGACAAGGACATTACCGGGTAAAAAAGAGTGAAAAAGTTGAAGAAAGGCAATCTTGGTGATCGCCAAGACCACTCGGCAAGCCCTCGAGTGGTTCTTTAGCTCATTAAAAGTTCCAAAATTCCACCCGTGGGGAAGAACCTACTTGGCGATGGAAATGGACTTTGGGAGCATAGTCGGCCAGATCAGCGACTTCGATCCTGCTCGCCTAAAGTTATAGGACCCTGATTAAAAAAAACCAAGGTAGACCGGTGATAGAATGGAGCAAAGGGTGTGTCACCGAGTTTGCCGGCAATGCTCAACATACTTCGTCAAATGGTCCCGAAGGCTAAAATTTTGGAAACTAAAAATTGAAATTTAAAAAGCAGAAATTGGGTTGGATTATTGTAGAATCCAAATTCGAGTCTTACCTAGTTTTTTCAGAGTTTTTAATTGTAGAACGTAGAGATTTTGAGACTTTGTTTTGAGGAATTTTCGATTGGGTTTTTGAATTAAGTTAATTTGAAGCATTGTAGATATTTTGGAATTATCCAGTTCATGGCTAACATAATTTGTAATTATTTCTTCCTTTTTATGATGTGTTGCTAAAACACCAATTCTTAGGGTGTGATCTTGTGATTATTGTTTTAAATTTGATTATGGGTATTGTTGTTTACTGATTTATATGCTTAATTGAAGTTGGTTTAATTGATAGCTCTGTATGAATCTATGAATTGTAGTTGCAAATGCAATTCTAACTTAGTGTTCGAGGTTTTCTTGAGAAAGAGGTTTTAGGACTAACGTTATCAATTGATGATTATAGTTATGGTTTGTTGTTGGTTCAGCTAGAGAGAGTGAACCCTAAACTTGATTCTACCTATCTAGCTCGAGAGAGTGGATAAATTAAGGTATTGGTCTGTTTATAGTGTTAAGCTTGTCGAGGTTCGAGAGAACTAGCTTGAATCGTAATAGTTGTTCATCAGAAAGCTAATGCATCTTTAGTCTAGCCTATCCACTAAGATTTAGCAATTGTTAGTAAATTACAATTACCTATATAGAAAAATTAGCCTATAATCAATCACATCCTAAAGAATTCCTCTCTACTCGTTGTTTTCCGTCTTTTAGGAATCGTTGTAACTGCTAATTGACAAACCAATTCCCCCATCTGACATTTCTTGTCAACCCCTTAGATTTACTTAAATGTTTCCGATAATTTTTATTCCTATAACCTATTAGAAATCATTTACAACTTCATAAATGAATTAGAACTTGTATCGCTCCCTATGAGTTCGACCCCAACTCTTCGTTGTGTTTTATAATACATTACGATCGCCTACACATATTATTGAAAGTGGTGTAGTTGAGAGTTTTATCAAAAATGGCGCCGCTGCCGGGGACTGGTGTTTAGAGTTCTATTATTGAAGTTTGAATTGTGATCTTTATGTGTTGTAGTTTAATAGACTTACTTTGCTTTGTGTTTGTTGTTAGCTGTGTTTGAATAGATGATGAGATGATTATGAACGGAAGTAACGGTAGCCAACATGGCAACCAAGATGACATTGGAAATCATGATGATCCCCATGATCATATTCAGAATTTTGTAGATGTATGTGGTCCGTTCTCATTCATGAACATCTCTCAAGAATCAATCTGTCTCTAGTCGTTCCCTTTTTCTTTGATAAGGAAGCTACCAAATTGTTAGCTGATTTAACGAGGAACTCTATTACCACTTGGGCTGACCTTACCGAAGCATTCTACGTAAGGTTTTTTCCTCCTTCAAAGATGATGTCATTAAGAGACAAGATTCAAAGCTTCAAACGTTTAGGGGGTGAACATCTTTGGTGTGAAGACACAATGATTGCATTTGATAGTTAGATTGTGTTAGTTGATAGTAAACATGCATAAGCATGGTGGACTGTGAGTAATGAGATGTCATATAATGATCCTTGCATGTTAGATTGATGGTTTTTTATACAAATTGTTGTTGAGATGGATGTTGCATAGTTTCAAAAGGTTTTGAAGGTTTTAGTGCTAATTGTATTTCTTTTCTCATCACTTGAGGACAAGTAATGGTTTTAAGTTGAAGGTATTGATGTGTCGTGAGGTCTTAGCACATTTAATGCTCAAAACTAAGGATTATTGTAAGACCGAGTGTATTTTTGTGGATATGATGTGTTGGTGATGTTTGTACAGGTAAAGCAGGTGGACGTGAAAGAGAAAAGAAAACAAGAAAATGCTAGCTTGAATTTGGGATTCTGATGTCCAAATGAAGACCACGGGGTCCTAGACAGGTTGTGGTCCTCCTGACGAGTCGTGAAAATGCTCATGGTGATGAAGCAGTGGGAATGGACTTTTGAGGTTGCAGACTAAATGTTCAAGTAAAGACCACGACGCCTTTGATGGGCCGTGGTCCATGTCCCAAATCGTCAAGGTGCTCGTGAAGAAGATCCAGTGAGGAAGTCTTGCAGAGTGAAAGTTTGATTTGGGCAAGTGAAGACCAAGGGCACCCAGACTGACCGTGATCTCTATGATGATCCGTGGTGTTTTTCCAGTGTATAGGTCTTGAAGACCCAAGTTTGGAGAGGTGCCAAGAAAGGAACTCGAAAGGCTTCACGGACCGTGAATCCCTTGATAAATCGTCAAAGCACTCGTGAAGCTGCATGACAGATCAGTCCTACTTCAAGTAGGACACTTTTTAGACACTTTATTTGAATTAATTAGGTCAGTTTTTGTTTTTATCTCGTGATATCTGGAACGAGCGACTAAGTTTGAAAGACTCTTGCCTTTGGTTTTTATCAAGTCACATTTAATCGGTGTTCGAAGTTGGATTTTAATTTTCTCAATATCAAGCGTTCATTGAATTTGTAGATTTTCGTAAGTAAATTTTCTAAATGTTTTCATTACTAATATTTGTTCATTTAGTAGAAATTTTAAGTGGCTAAACACTACAACTTGGTTTGTGGGAACAGTGACAGAAATTTAAACGCGAATTCGTAAGACGAGTAGAAGGTGAATTGTATTTGCAATATTTAACTCAACTTTAGTTATTCATTTTTTCTAATGAGTGCACACATTAGAGTTAGACTGTATCTATCAATTGTTCGAGAGAAAAGAGATAGTAGGGAAAAAGCGAAGTTAATGTGATAAAATTGTGCTAAAGGTCGAGTTTTACAGAACAGAACTTTAACAGTATTGTACGCGAGGGTAAAATTTGTTAATGGTCGAGGACCGAGAGGAATTAAGTTAAAATTATCTAACTAGACCGAGAAGTGTTCGATACAGCAAGTCGCTTATAATTTGCAAAGACTAAATTACCTGAAACTAAGTGACAAATTAACAATATATGTAATGTCATGGGAAACACAACCCTGGTTTTATTTATTTATCAAAAAAAATTTATAATCAACAATCTGTTAATTGTTAATCCGGATCTTGTTTAACAATCTTAGTTCCTAAAACTTTACAGCTAAACCCAATTTACATTCTGTAATTATTTTCTTTAGAAAATAATAACAACATTCTATAAATTGTCTTCAACCGTTTATACTTCTTAATTGAAGTGTAAGTTTGTACATATCAGAGATGTTAAGGGCTTCTGTTATTGAATATATGGGTAATTGGGATGACCATTTTCCATTGATTTAATTTGCCTATAATAATAGTTATCACTCGAGTATTGGTATGTCTCCATTTGAGGCACTTTATAGTAGGATGTGTAGATCTCCTTTAGGTTTGTTTGAGTTGGGTTAAGTTTCTTTGATAGGTCCCGAGCTAGTTTATGAAGCTATTGAGAAAGTTCTGGTTATTAGACGAAGTTTGAAAATGGATCAAATATGGTAAAAGTCTTATGTCAATATTAGAAGAAGGGATCTTGAGTTCGATGTTCAAGATTGGGTTTACTTTAAAATCTCACTATGAAGGATGTAATGAGGTTTGGAAAGAAAGGGAATCTTAGTCCCCGGTATATAGGCCCATATCAAATTTTGAGACGTGTTGGTAAGGTTGCCTATGAATTAGATTTGCCATATGAGTTGGCATCGGTGCATCCAGTTTTCCATTTCTCTATGCTTAAGAACTGTATTAGAGATCGGACATCCATAATTTCACTAGAAGGGTTGGGAGTTAATGAAAGTCTCTGTTATGAGGAAGTTCTAGTTGGAATTTTGGACTGGCAATTTATGAAGTTAAGGAATAAGAAAGTTACTTCCGTAAAGTGTTGTGGAGGAATCATTTAATTGAGGGTGCTACTTGGGAGGCCGAGGCCGGTATGATGTCCCAATATCCTCATCTTTTTCCTTCTAGTCGTACTGTAGCTTGAGGTAATGAGTTCCTCGTAGTTTGTCTTATGTTTTGGATTCATGTATGTTTTTATATGTCTCATGGTCTCCCTAAGTTATGCATGCTCATAAATGTTAATGTTTTTAAAGAAAATGAATTATGTTGAATTTCCTCATATTGTTGTGCATCAAGTATGAATTTCCTATATACTTCTTGAGATGATTGTTGAACATGCATTAGCTATGCTTTTTGAGAATAAATTCAATGAAGGGTTCATGAGATTGTGTTGTGCATGATTTTGAGTTTCGAGAAGGTACTTCCTCCTAGAACATGAGAAATGTTTAAATGTTTCATGTATAATGAGTTATTAGATGTGGTTACTAATTCCTTGTGATGTATTGAATATGTCTAGTATGGAGTTGATGTTTTCTCCTTTGGTTTGTGCATTGTTATGATGTTGCATGCATAATGGGTTTCTAGTCTTGAGTCTTGACACCGGTTAGGTGTCTAGAGCGTCATTCGAGGACTAATCCCAAGGAGCAGAAATAGTAACACCCCATATTCAAAAAGACCAAAATATCAAATTTCCAGAAAAGTTGTATGTCCCAGACCACTCCGGCCACCCACGGACCGTGAAGTGGACCACACACCGTTGGTGTGGTCCGTCATTGGCCTACCCAAGTAGGTCGTGAGTGTCAACGACCACGACCTGACCAACGGACCATTGGTCAGAACATGGTCCATTGTTGGAGGTCCTTCGTTCCAGACCACAAAGACCAGGTGTCTAACCCCCAAACGACGGTCCACCAGGACGTGATGTGGGTCATACCATGGTCCATCCACTAAGGTTCGTGAATGGTCATCTAGCAGTTTTTTTTAGTGTTAGTTCGGTCATTTCCTAATTAATTAATTCCTATAAAATGTCATTATTCCTATATTTGGAACCCCCTATATAAGTAGTTTTCCCCCAAATTAGACCCATTTAATTCATTCTACCAAATTCCCAAACGAAAACCAGCTCCTGTCATATATTCTCTCTCTAAAACTTGAAGACGAAGGTTTTGACCCAGGGTTTGAAGGTCATTGTTCAATTCCTGCGGTGGAACTTAGCATTGGGCTTTGTTGTTAAGGTATTGTAGTTTTCATCCATGGATCCCTCTCAAAATCTCCAATTTCAAAAGATATAAATCTCCATTTGTTAGGGTCTGATTCCAAAGTCATGGGTTCTTCTCCAAGTTGATTCTAATGGTTGAATTATGTTATTATAAGCATGAATTTATGATGTCCTGTGGTTTTTATGATGTATCCTCTAAGAACCCATAAAATCCTCATATTTCTCAATTGTGATCTTATAATGTGGGTCTTTGTTAATGAAAGATGAATTTTATGAATTTATGCATTAAGCGATAGAATCACGTGAATTGTAATGAAATCTATGTCTAATGATTAAATTCTAGATGTGATGATGGAGAGTAAGTTATGACCCTTGAAAGGGTAATTTCTATGAGATTATGCATATTTTCATGAAGTCTATGCATATGCTTTAAGGACACTTGAGAGTGAAGTGTCAATGATTTTGTTAATGCTATTTTTTTATTTAAAGCACATTCTCATGAACACATAATGAAGATGATGTGTAAGGTTTTCTCACATAATGATGATTCTAAGGTTGAAAGACTTTCTCAGCTAATTGAATATAAGATTTACATGTAGACATTGACAGTTAAAGGTTTTATCACGCATGATCTAATGAGCTATCCTAATGAACTAATTTGGATTGGTTGTGAAGGACATCCTTTCATGAGACATGATTTATGTAAGTTTTAATAAGTACTCCGTGTGATTTATGCTTAGCACCGAGTCGATATTGTAATAAGATGGAAGTCTTTGTCAGTTGAGTCCGGGCTTCCCATGTATGTATTAGGAGATGGAAACTTTCTACGTCAGTTAAGTCAAGGTTTCTAGTAGCAATCTCTGTATACCATAACTATGTTCCCTAAGAGGTTATTTAGCTAGTGGATCCACCTAAGCTAATATGTTCATGGTTCTACCTTAGGCAAGTAGGACAACCCTTTTCGGTGTGGGTAACACCGGGTGACTATGTTATAGCTCACATGGTCTCATGTCGATTAAGGCAACTTCCCATAATAAGAACATGAATAATGAACTATGGTTACTCAAGAAGGTTTGTATATGAGTTCAAAGGTTTAAAAGATGAAGTTCACTTATGTTGTCCATGATAATGACTTCTGACTTCTAATCTCTTATATGATGTTTAAACTTGGCAAATCGCATGCTTTGGAATAAAATGTGCCTTTTGTGATGTTTCAAAGATTTTTATGCTTGACTATCATACTTGGAGCATTTTTGTACTAACACCTACTTTTGGTACAATTTTCCCAAGTGTAGGGTTTGGCACTCGAGGTGATCATTCTAGTGGCTAGGGTTGGAGTTTTTTTTCTTTCCGAGCTTGGTGAGTCCTCATGGTTCGAGAATGGACTTTTCCTTATGTATTTTCCAATTTTTGTATTTACTTTTTTGACAAGATCTGTGGGCTAGGCCCAATTACATTCACTATTGTAATAAATGTCTATGATGAGACAAAGTGTCTAGACTTCCGCTTTATTTTATAAAAAACATTTTAGACTTGGAAATCTGTTTTATTCTTATTGTTATATTTCTTAAGTTACGAATCTAAGTGGCTTGTGTAGAGTCCTTCGGGGTTCTATACGCCATGTTACATCTGGCGGGTACCCCTGGGTCATGAAAGGATAAGAGGGTCCATAGAAAGTGTCTCGTTTCCTTATCCCATAGAGATACTCTTGTTGATTTGGTAGAGCTCGACATGGTAGATTTTGATGTGACTATTGGTATGGATTGGGTGCATGCATGTTATACTTCAATAGGTTGTAGAACCCATGTAGTCAAATTTCAATTCCCGAATGAGCCTATCCTAGAGTGGAAGGGGGGAAATTTTATGCCTAGATGTCAATTTGTGTCTTGTCTTAAAGCTTGAAAGATTATCTTTAAGGGTTGCATTTACCATCTTGTTAGGGTGAGGGATGTAGTTTCTGAAACATCTACTCTTGAGTCGGTCCCCGTAGTTAATGAATTTCCGAAAGTGTTCCCCGATAATTTACTCGATATTCCTCCCGAGCGAGAAATAGACTTCGGTATTGACCTTCTGCCAGAAATGAAACCTATCTCTATTCCTCCTTATAGAATGGCCCCGGTTGAGTTAAAGGAATTGAAAGAGAAATTAAAGGATTTGCTGGATAAGGGTTTCATCCGACCGAGAATCTCTCCATGGAGTGCTCCCGTAATGTTTGTTAGAAAGAAATATGGGTCTCTTCGAATGTGCGTATTGTTTGTTAGAAAGAAATATGGGTCTCTTCGAATGTGCGTATTGTTTGTTAGAAAGAAATATGGGTCTCTTCGAATGTGCGTATTGTTTGTTAGAAAGAAATATGGGTCTCTTCGAATGTGC
>JAJOOD010007440.1:0-43210 GCA_029582525.1 Solanum tacnaense | reverse complement strand
TAATAATTAATTAAACTAATTAAAAAAATCAAACCCACCCAAAAGACCCACCCATTAAAGTGACCCAAATCTTTAACCCATCTTTTATCCCCAATTCCTTTAACCTAAAAATAACATACGCTCCAATCTAAATCTCCTCTCTTCTTCCTCAATTGAAGCTCACCGAACTCAAACTTTCTGGCCAAATCTCCTCTCTTCTTCATCTATCAAAGCTCACCAGAACTCAAGTAAGAATTTTTGTTTCTTCTGGCCAACAATTTGAAGTTGCCACTCTTCTTCAGTTTCTTCTCCTCAACAATGTCGACATCTTCTTCTGTTTCTTCTCCTCAACAATTACAGTCCCATACATGTAAGTGGGGATTGAGTGCAAAATGTTTTACTGCTACGACCATTGAAAATGGTGGACGCCGATTTTACAAATGTCGTCGTCTTGGATCAAACACTTGTGGTTATTGGAATTGGTTCGATGAAAAACTCCCACCTCATGAATCAATGATGATTCATAATCAAAAAGTTAAATTGGATTCTATTCGTAAAAATGATGTAGTATGGTTTGTGTTACATTAGTATTATTAGTCGGTTAGGTTAGTTTAGTGACTTGATATTGTTGTCAAATGAAAGAGATTTGCATATTTGAAATTTGCAGTTTGATTGTAATGAATTTTTTTTTGCAGAAGTGTTATTTTGGTGTTATGTAATGAACAATCTTTTTACAAATTTTATATTATTTGTTAGCGTAAAAATGTTGTATTAGAAGTTTGACAAGATATGAAGAATATTTTGCTTTAAACTATACCAATACTTCAGTTCTTTGAATCCTATGACTGCTGCTCTTCTGGCAGAGTTAAGTTGTGAAAATGGTTGGGGATGTTAAGGTTTTGAATGCACTTGATTTTGCAAAAATTCAATGGTATCACTAATGCCTTTACAAGTATCCATAGGATCTGAAAATGATCCTTACAAATGTGTATCATCCAGAACCATAGTCCATATATGCATCCCAAATTAGCAGGCCATAGAAACTCTAAAATCAGGTTCATATATGTATCATCAAGTCTTTGTTTGATCTTTATTCACAAATTCATTAAGGGTAAAGTGTATGGAGACCTTACTCCTACCTCGTAGAGATAGAGAGGTAGTTTTCGATAGACCCTCACTAGTAAAGAAGCAAATCTTTGTTTTACCATTCCATGGAAAAGAAATAATAAGTGGGCTGAAGATACATATGGACAGTGACAACAGGACCTGTGCATATACCATTATCCATGTTATGCCAGAGAGCTAAAATCATGAATTGCTGCTCAACCAAGTGAGCTAATACTACGCAACAATAAAGCTGAAAGTTATAATGAAATTGATTTCACAAAGAAAAAACTTATGTGACACATTCTGCACTCCAACATACATTCTGCACTCCAACAAGACATAAGATTTATAAGATAAACGTACTTTCAGCCCACAAAATGACTAGTGTAATTCCATTACGAAACACAATAAACTTATGCCGCAGAAACTGAATAAACTGATTCCAGAAAATAGAGAAAACATACATTCTGCACTCCAACAAGACATAAGATTTATAAGATAAACATACTTTCAGCCCACAAAAATATTCATGGCCAGTCACAAAACATAAGAACACAAAATGACTAGTGTCAAGACTGAAACGACTAGCTTCAGGACTGATTCACAAAAACAAAATAAAAGTTTTCATTGTGCATTTACATAACCAACAAAAATCACTGCATAATGCATAATTGTCATTCCAAATGCTTGCCTCTCTTTGGATTCAGTTTTCCAATCTTTTTCTCCTTTTCTATTGCCAACTGATTTGAGGTCACACATGATTTGCCTTTCCAAGTCAACTTTCTTGGGGAGTATGGCAGGTTGGTAGGCATACTTACACCACTCTCATCACCCCTGAAGTTAATCTTCCTTGATCCTGTTGGTAGTTGATGCAACTTCTTCATTTGAAGCTTAGTTTTAGCTTCAGATATTGCTCTAGGCCTAATTATTGCTGTCTCATTCTCATCCTCACTTTCAAGCTCATCTTCATCAATAAATGCAACATTTTTGTCCTTTGCTTTCCTCTTTAAATTTAAAGGACCAGCAACTTCAATACTTGGTTGGCTTGTCTGAACACTAGGAGATGGTACAAATCCAGGAATTGACATGAAGACAGATTCTTGACTTGATTGTGGTGCTGATAGTGGCACATCTGGAAGAACTTGTGCTCTTCTTTCAAGCTGAACAAATTGACATAGTAGTTAGACTATTAAATAAACAATGTAACAAATGACTAACTAAGGAATAATGAATTTACCAGAGGACAATTCCTTTTATTGTGACCTGGTGCACTGCAGTGACCACATGACATTTTCAGTCCTTTTCTACTTTTTGACCACAATCCCTCCCTCTTTCTTGCTTCATCATTTTCCCTTACTCTCTTAGTTTTTGGTCTACCAACCATTTTATGTACTTCTGATGGCTCCATCGCATGAGAGGGATACACTTTCCAGAATCTTTCACCCCTAACTGGTTGAATTTTATGTTGGTACACCAACATATAAGCCTCTTTTGAATACCACCAATTCATCTCATCCAGTGGTTCTTTTTTATCATGTTCTAAAGCTTTAATGGCATGAGGACATGGTATTCCTGCCAAATCCCATGTTCTACATGTACATTTCTTCCTAACAAGACTCACAACATGTCTATCAACACCCTCAGCCACCTCATAACCTAGGTCTCCATTAGATTGAACATGACAACCATGTGCAATGATTTTGTAATCCTTATAAAGATCCATAGCATATGGACTGAAATCTCTTGTCCATTTTTTACCCTCCTCTTCAAGATCTTTCAACCTATTCATAACCTACACATAACATAACAATGAAATATTTATATAAACATAGTAAGATTATATTATATCAAGTAGTTATGAATAAACATAGATAATACCTTGATTCTAATATCTTCCAACATCTTAATTATTGGTTTTGACCTTGCTTCCAAAATCCATTTGTTGAATGACTCAGTAAAATTATTTTCACATGCTTGATTCTTGCAAATTGTGTCAAAATAGGCCCTGCACTAGTGTTGTGCAGGGTACCATAACAGATCTTCAGGAGCTTGTTCAGACATGGAGCCCATGGTTTTTAATTGATCTTGAAATTCCTCTACATATGTACTCCAAGCAGACCACCACAATAATATTTTCATCTCTACACCTCTCCAAGTCTTGGCCCAATTGGCTTCTATGTGCCTTACACACCATCTATGATGTGCTTTTGGAAGCAACTGACCAACAGCACCAATCAACCCCTGAAACAATAAACAACAAAACAAGTAAGTAGTTCAACTGTATACAAAAGAACAATCAGAAAGTGAAAAAGAAATTAACAAATTATTACCTTTTGCATATCAGACATAAATGTGAATCCTTCACCATCTTTTAGATCTAATGAATTTCTCAACAACTCAATGAACCATTTCCATGTTCTGGTTGTTTCTCTATCCACCACTGCCCAAGCAAGTGGATAGAAATGCTTCACTGAATCTTGTCCAAGGGCAACCAACAATATTCCCTTACACTTCCCTTTTAAAAATGTTCCATCCAGCCCTATAAATGGCCTCAGACCAGCTCTCCATCCATTTTTCAAAGCTTGAAAGCAAACATACATTCTTGAAAATCTTCTTTTTCCTTGTTCCAAAGCATCTTTAGATATGTTTATCACCACATCAGAACCAGGATTGCTATCCCTCAATTCTTGAGCATAAGCCTCCAATTTGTTAAAATCATCAATAAAACTACCCTCAAGTTTCTCCAAGATAAGTCTTTTAACCCTCTTCATCTTTGAATAACTGATATTGAGGGAAAAGTGATCATCTACATCCTTCCTCATGTCTTTCACTTTGTACTTGGAGTTATTCTGAACCTTATTCTTGAAGTAGTGTGCTAAAGCTTGTTGAGTAGCTCTTCTATTCTTAAAGGCTTCCTGACATGTATGTTTTGTTTCTAAGGTCTTAATTTCAAATCCTTGACCTTTCTTAACTTCTGATATTAGACACAAAAAAGGACAACCAATATCACACTTATATCTAAGTCTGGTAGAATCACTCTTCACAACTCTAAGACCCCTCTTCCTAACAATTGAATAATAACTCACAATTCTTTTAGCTTCATCAAGATTCTTGAAGCTCATACCCTTTTCTAACTCCAAAAAATTGTCTAGTTTCTCAGTTACTTCTCTTCTTTTTTCCCTCCTAAAAAATTCCAACTCATCACTATCATGATCACTAGCAAAAGGTTCATTTTCACCCTTCTCTTCCTCACTTGATTCACCATCAGTTACTGCATCTATTGTCACAAGACAAGCTTCATTAAGTTGATTGATATCATCATTAATTACGGTATCTATTGTAATAGGGAGAGATTCATTCAGTTGGTTGCTGTCACAATCAGTTATTGCATCTACTGTGATAGGGTAAGGTTCATTAAGTTGACTGATGTCAAGAGCTGGGACATAATCTTCACCCTCCTCAACAACAAACAATTGAAGTTGAAGCACATTAGATTGAGTAGACAATACATTCTGCAGTGTTCTAATTCCTGAATCACCCTCTACTAGATAATACTTATTAGAAGGCCCCAAGCATAGCAATTGTTTCACCTTACTAAAACACAATTGTTCAGTGTATTCTGAACAAAGGTCTATATATGATAGCAAATCTGGATCATACTCCTTCCATATATGAGTCAATTTTTTAATGTAATTAACTTGTGGAGTCAGGGCCCACTTGCCCCCATAGTTAAAGACCACATCAACCTTTTCATCCATTCTTTGAAGAAAGTCACATGACAAATATAAAAAAAGAGAAAGTGACTTATTAGAAAACAATAAAGAAAACAACAAACAAGGAATCTACCAATATTTTATGAGAAGACAAAGGGAATAGGGACCACATGTTATGTCTATTAGATTAGATAGAGAATGCAACACCAACAATAAATAAATGCATTTAAGTATGACATACCTAACAAGAAAGCATGGAAAACAGAGAAAAATGCATGAAATGTATGCCGAAAAAGATAAAACTTTCAGCTTGAAACAACATTATTAAAAGATAATTAATCGAGATAATAACGAAAACATAAAATAATGTATCTTCTAAAAACAACTACAACAAGCATATACCACATGTAACAACATAAAAATATAAATATACATCAAATTATAACAACATTAGAGTCCGAAACCGTACCTGAAAATACTAAAAATAGAGAAATTCTTACCTGAGTGGGTGAGGATATTAATCCGCAACAGCACGAAGAACAGAAACTTCAAATTGTTGGCAAGAACGATTGAGTTCCGGTGAGCTTCGATTGAGGAAGAAGAGATGAAATTTGAAGAGGATGAGCGTAAAATTCTTTTTAGGTTAAAAGTTTTGGGGCTGGATATTGGGTTAAAAGGTTTGGGTAATAATGGGTTAAAAGATTTGGGTTATGGGTGGGTCTTTTGGGTGGGTTTGATTTTTTTAATTAGTTTAATTAATTATTAGGATAGCCAATAGGATAGGGACACGTCATAAATGAATTTGTTAATTGATGTTATTATTTAGGCTGTTAAAAATAAGGGCAAAATAGAGCCTAAAGGTTGATGTCAAGGGCATTTTAGGCCCGAAAGGTAGAAGAAGGGTATATTTGTTCCAATTCGCATAGTTAAAGGGTATTTTAGGCCCTTTTCCGTATTTTAAAAGTATCTATTAACAAGATTCACAACCGCCAGTAAAGAGCAGGATACTTAATTTAGTTCAAGTTAGCAAATTTAGTAAGTATTATTTTCATAGGATACCTAATTGTATACCGTTTTCATAGTAAACGAATTGGTTTAATAAGATAATTTTTTTCGTACAAGCTTTAATATAAATTACATTCACTAAATGATCACTTTATATAGACACTTTAATGACCTGTCTTCTAAATTGAAGTTAATCTAATATCAAAATTGACATCAAATAAAAACTACATGCATTAAGGTACCAAAAAATATTGTTATTTAATGTATAAAATGGGTGTATAAATTGATTTCAATAATATTGTTATTTAATGTATAAATTTGGTATATAAATTGATTTCAATAATATTAGTTAAAGTTAACTAAAAATTAAATTACTTTCATTTTATATACAATAAATGATTATTATTTTTGAATTTATCGTGTGAAATAATATGTAACAAGGTATACTCATTCCATTCAATATGAAGATTATATACAAACGGGTAAACTTGATTTATTTTAGCGATTTAATTTTTAGATTTAGATTTATGAAATTCTTGTATATAAAATGCTAATTATAAATGATGCAGTATTTTCAAACCGAAATCCGTTGTTCACTTCATGCACATTCATATAAACAAAAATTATTCATCTAAATAAAATTATAAAAAAAATCCATATTCCAAAAAAAAAAAAATAGATTCAGAACTAAAAATGCTTATTTTAATTTATTTTTTGAAAAAAAGTAATTTTCAAATAAAAAAACACCAAAATAATGATATCAACAAAAATAAATTTCAAAGCAGTAAAAATTACACGTAGAATCTGAATAAACACTATTACCTGACGTTTTTTTTCATAAAAAGTGGCAACTACAAACTAGGATGAAGGAAGAACAGATTGATACTATTAATTAGAAGATTGATAACAACAAAACACTGACTAAGTAATTGAGAGAAAATTAGGATATTGATATCCTACGGTTATAAAACACTATAATTAAGGAAAATATATTGTTGATTAAAAATTATTTTAATCTATTTTCCATTTTTTAATTAATTTATTATTTGTTAGATATTGTTAAAAAAAAATCTAATGTTATATATTGAAAATCAGAAAGTCCTGTTAAAACTAATAATACTCACTCTTAAATATAGACATTAGTGTTTAATAGCATATACAGTAACACATTAGGGTAAGTGAAAAATGATTTTCATGAATGCCGATGGAGTTGATATCTTGTTGATTACTCTAGGTTTTCTTGGGGCGGTTGGCAATGGTGCTTGCTTTTCGATCGCGCTAATAGTCACCACCAAACTCATGAATATTATTGGTGGTGCAGACACTTCAAATTCCCTTAACTTTATGCACAATATTAACGAGGTAAGTAAACAATAAGACTTGAACGCACACCTATCGTTATGATGGGAGTGATTAATCATTAGAGTTTTGGTTATTTGCAGAATGTTAGGTTGTTGATTTACATTGCTGGTGCAAAATGGATCGCTTGTTTCTTAGGTTTGTTTAATCAGCTCTTTTCAATATAAATAAATTCGATGTTGATTACCTTAATTTGTACGTTCTTTCGTAAGGATTTTATTTTTTTAATTTGTTTATATTATGAATTTATGATTATTAGTATTTTGTTAGAGGGTTTTTGTTGGACAAGAACAGCAAAGAGAAAAGTTTCAAGGCTAAGGATTAGATACTTGAAAGCAGTTTTAAGACAAGATGTTGGCTTCAAGGCCAGTGTTTCTGATGACTGTCTAGTAATTCAAGATTGGATTGGTGAAAAGGTAAGCACTTTTTTACTTTTAACTATTATTTCGGATCCAGATGTCATGTGTCTTCATTTAATTTGCACTTTGACATATCATCGGCGATTGTGTATTAGAATCATCTCTTATGCATCTCATGAAGATTCGATAATTTCTATAAATATAAGAAATTCATATTTGCTAATTTTTCATACTGATAAGATTCAACTCAACTGAACCCCTTGCGTCCACCCCCAAATTCTCATATTAATATGTGACTATGTTTTATAATATTGGAAATAGGTTCCATTTTTCTTGAGGGACATGTCAAATTTTATTGGAGCATACGTGGTAGGATTCTTGATGATTTGGAGGCTGGTATTAGTATTATTTTCAATATTATTTTTGTTGATGATACCAAATATGATTTATGGAAGGGCTCTTAAGAAAATATCAAGAAAAGTGAGGGATGAATCTAATAAAGCTGGAAACATTTTGGAACAATGGATTTCTTCAATTAGAACAGTGTATTCTTTTGTTGGAGAAAGAAAAAGTATAGAAGATTATTGTGTCGCACTTGAAGGATGTGTTGAATTGGGAGTAAAGCAAAGTTTAGTTAAAGGATTGTTCTTTGGAAGTTGTGGCTTTGTCACTGCCTTTGCAATTACAGCTCTCCTGTCTTATTATGGTAGCATATTGGTTATGTACAATGGAGTTCATGGTGGCAATGTCTATATGGTCACCCTTGCAATTTTTTGGGGTGGAAAGTAATTATCTCTACCCTTTCTTTTTTATATTTTATCAGTATTATTGCATAACATGTGAAAGCATATTAGTTATTACACCTTTTATTATAATTAGAATTTGTTGCTAAATAGCTCCTAGATAATTGAATTTTTGTATCGTCCATCACTAAATGAGATTAGCATTGATATTTGTTGTTTAACTAGGAAAGTTTGTCCTTTGTTAATTTTTTATTTTCTTGTAGTGATTTTTACTGAAATTTCTGTATACTCTCTTCATTCAAATTTATTTGAATAGTTAACCTGACATGGAATTTAAGAAAGAAAAAAGGACTCTTGAAACTTTGTTTCCCGTTAAAAACAAACCACCATATATTTTGAGATGGAAAGAATAGTCTACTTGTATGACATATATTGTACTCTATTAAAATGGAAAGGAACCACCATTTTATATGTATGCCCTCTAATTTTGAGTGTGCACAAGTAGACATTTAAATTTGTATAAAGTTGAACAAATAACATACACGTCCTACGTGGTATCCTACATGACAATTTGCGTCCTACGTGGTGTCGTATGTGTATTATGCTACATAAAACTCATGCGTCTATTTGTTCAACTTTTATATAAGTTTAAGTGTTTACTTGTGCACATTCAAAGTTGAAGGACATAAATATGAAATGAGGTCAAGTTAAAGGACACATTTATATATTATACCAGTAAAAATCATTACATGATCTATGCATATAACCTAAATCCACTATTTTAATTAATTTATACATTTAAACATTGGATATGTATAAATAAATAGTTAAATTTGTATAAAGTTGAATAAGTAAACACACATTTTATATGGCATCCTGCATATCAATTCGTGTGAGATGCTACATAGGATGCCACATGGAACATGTATGTTTATTTCTTCAACTTTATAAGTTTAAGTATCTAGTTTTGCATTGGAGGGCATATGTGTCAATCAAGGCCAAGTTAAATGACATGTTTTATGTAACTTGGCCTCTGTTTAAATTTATGTCTTCCAACTTTGAGTGTGCACACATAAACACTTAACTTTATATAAGGTTGGACAAGCAAGTTGACACACGCATCCTACGTGGCATCCTACTTGACAATTTTCATCCTACGTGTTGTCCTATGCGTATCATGCCTCGTAAGACTCACGTGTCTACTTGTTCAGCTTTATACAAGTTAAAGCGATTACTTATGCACACCACACGAAGTTGGAGGACATAAATGTGAAATGATGTTAAGTTAAAAAAAAAAACACATTTATATATTATGCCTTTTATGTGTTACACCTACATGGCATCTTACATGTTTTTTTTGTCCCTCCAAACAGAAGATTGGGTTCTGGTTTGTTAAACATAAAGGATTTTGCAGAAGCAGTAGCTGCTAATAAACGTGTAATGGAAGTAATGAAAACGGTGCCCAAGATTGATTCAGAAAACATGGAAGGCCAAGCATTGGATAACATGACAGGGGAAATAGAATTCAAACGCGTTAAATTCGCGTACCCATCAGGGCCCGAAAGCATAGGACTAAAAGATTTTAGCCTAAAAATTTCGAGAGGGAAAACAGTGGCGTTAGTAGGAGGAAGTGGATCCGCTGTAATAGCACTGCTGCAGAGATTTTATAATCCGATGGCTGGAGAGATTCTTCTCGATGGAGTCGTCATTAATAAGCTGCAGCCTAAGTGGCTGAGGTATCAGATGAGTCTGGTGAGCAAGGAGCCTGCACTTTTTGCAACCACAATTAAAGAAAATATACTTTTTGGCAAGGAGGATGCATCTATGGAACAAGTTATTGAGGCTGCAAAGGCTTCCAATGCTCATGACTTCATATGTAAATTGCCTCAGGGTTATTACACCAAGGTATGAGTAAAATGTCTTATATATATTCTCAAAGTATTTAGACACATGGGGTGTGTTTGGTAGGAAAATGTTTTTCATGGAAAATATTTTTCAGGTAACGTGCCCCCTTAACTTGGCTTCAACTGTTATCTATGTCCTATAACTTTTGATGTACATAAGTATACACTTAAACTTGTAAAAAGTTGAACAAATAGACATATGCATCCTCCGTGACGTCATAGTAATCAGTTCGAGTGTATCTCATACGAAATGCCACGTAGGACGTCATATAGGATGCGTGTGCCCACTTGTTCAACTTTATACAAGTTTAAGTCTCTACTTGTGCGCACCCAAAGTTGGAAGGCATAGATGTCAGCTGAATAAAGTTAAATGAGACATTTATGTAAATACTGTTGAATATGTAGCAATTTATATGCACTAAATTATTACAGTACTTAATTAGTTATATGCACTATTGGTGTAAAACAAAAATATTTATACGATCAGGTCACTTTCGAAAAAATAATAGTTTGGAAGAACATACATGCAGGTGGGGGAGAAAGGTATACAAATGTCTGAGGGACAGAAACAGAGAATAGCCATAGCAAGAGCCATTATCAAGTCACCAAGAATACTCCTCCTAGATGAGGCAACCAGTGCACTTGACACTGCATCAGAAATAGTGGTGCAAGAAGCTCTAGACAATGCCTCCATTGGCCGCACCACAATCATCGTAGCACACTGCCTTTCCACTACCCGTAACGCTGACCTTATCGCCTTTGTCCAAAATGGACAGGTCAAGGAAATTGGCTCACACAATGAGCTAATTAAAAATCAAGGACTATACGCTTCCTTAGTCCGTCTACAACAAACTGAAAAACCTACTGGAGCGACTATTGCCTCTTCACAACAATCTTCTTCAATTGCAAATCAAGATGATACTTCAGTTCCGAGTACTTCAGGGCAAGGATCATTTAAAAGGCTTTTGGCTATGAATTTGCCGGAATGGAAGCAAGCAACTTTAGGTTGTATAGGAGCAATATTAGTTGGTGGAGTTCTACCGATATATGCTTTTCTGATGGGGGCATTGATATCGGTGTCTTACTCGCCTAGTCATGACGAGATTAAGAAAAGGACTAAGATATATACTCTGGCTTTCCTGGGGATGGCATTTATTACCCTTGTTCTCAATGTACTTCAGCATTATAACTTCGCAGTCATGGGAGAGCGATTGACTAAAAGGGTCAGAGAGAGGATGTTATCCAAGATGCTTACTTTCGAAGTTGGATGGTATGACAAGGAACAGAATTCCACTGCTGCAATATGCTCTAGACTTACCGATGATGCCAGTGTGGTACGATGTCTACTCTTTCATATTCATTTTATATGACGGTCTTTGACTAATCATATACTGTTTCAGAATGATACACATTTAGCTCTAACTTGTGGTCTTAGACCTTCATGACATTTCTGTGACTCTAAGATCATTTTATTGACTACAGATGAAAAAAGAAAGGGAAAAGAGTTTGAATATACTCCTCAACTTTGCGATTTAGAACTGATATATTCCTCGTCACATATACCCTTACTGTAATACAAATGGGTATATGTGAGCCACTTTTAGAACGATGGGTGTATCATCTCTAAATGACAAAGTTGAGGGTTATATCAGGCCCATTTTCAGAACAAAAATTGAAGTTGAGAGAGTTACCAACTATATAAAAGTCTCGTTCTTTTTTATCAGACTAAAAAGGAAATAATGTCATATAGCGTGAAATAAGTAATGACAACATGTTCTGTTTTTATAATTGTGCAGGTGAGGTCTTTCGTTGGGGACAGGATGTCATTATTCATTCAAACAATTGCAGGGATGACCATAGCTTGCGCGGTTGGCCTAGTTATCGCGTGGAGAATGGGATTGGTTATGATCGCAGTTCAAGCTTTCATCATTTTCTCTATCTATTGCAGGCGGGTTTTATTGAAAAGCATGTTGGAAAAATCCATCAAGGCTCAAGAAGAAAGCAGCAAGTTAGCAGCTGAAGCAGTTACTAATCTACGAACTGTAACAGCCTTCAACTCCCAAAGTCGAATTCTTCAAATGCTAAAAGAAGCCCAAGAAGGCCCTCTACGCGAAAATATACAACAGTCATGGTTGTCGGGAATCATACTTGGCACTACCATCAGTCTCCAGTTATGTACATGGGCTCTCTTTTTCTGGTTTGGTGGATATTTCATGGTAGAAGGCTATATTGGAGCTCAAGCCCTGTTCCAAATCTTGGTGCTTTTAATTAGCAATTGGCGTGTCATTGCGGATTTAGGAACAATGTCTAAGGATCTCGACAGAGGTACGGATGCTGTTGGATCAGTCTTCACAACATTGGATCGATTTTCCTTAATCGAGCCAGAGGATTCAGATGGTTACAAGCCAAAGAAAATAACAGGCCATATCGAGATGTATGAGGTGGATTTCGCGTACCCTGCCAGGCCTAATGTGATCATCTTCAAGGGGTTCTCGATAACAATCGATGCAGGAAAATCAACAGCATTTGTAGGACAAAGTGGTTCGGGGAAGTCCACGATAATTGGTCTAATAGAAAGATTCTACGATCCTTTAAGTGGTGTAATAAAAATAGACGGGCGTGACATAAGATCATACCACTTGAAGTCATTGAGGAACCAGATAGCACTTGTAAGCCAAGAACCAACATTATTTTCTGGAACCATAAGGGAAAACATAGAGTATGGAGTGCTAGCATCAGAAGAAGTGGATGAATCGGAGATAATTGAAGCCGCAAAGGCAGCAAATGTCCATAGTTTCATCTCAGCATTAAAAGACGGATATGACACATGGTGTGGGGACAAGGGACTGCAGTTATCAGGAGGCCAAAAACAGAGAATCGCGATAGCTCGTGCACTATTAAAAAATCCAGGGGTGGTATTATTAGACAAGGCAACGAGTGCATTGGACAGTCAATCGGAGAAATTAGTGCAAGAGGCACTTGAACGAGTGATGGTTGGGCGGACAAGCGTGGTTGTGGCACATAGGTTAAGGACTATACAAAATTGTGATACAATTGTTGTGTTAGACAAAGGCAAAGTTGTGGAGAAGGGGACTCACTCTTCTTTGTTAGCTAAAAGGCCTTGTGGAGTTTACTACTCTCTGGTTAGTTCAGCAAATCATCATCCTTAATTACACTACTAGAAACGAAGGTTTTTCCACCGTGAATTAGTGGGAAATTTATGCTTTAGAACATGATTTCTTCACTCATTTTCCATTGAATAAGCTCACTACGAAAATGCATGGTAGGTAATGGATTCTTACTGAAATAGTGGGGAACTTTCTAATTTTTCTGTATGAAAATATTACTAGTTTTTTCTCATTGATTCAATCAAAATATCTATTGAAATAAGCCACCGAACGTTTTCTCCGTGTGAAAACAGTGAATTTCTAGTAGTATTAGTTCTTCACTATATATGACTAAAACTTGATTATGAGTTCTACCATCATGGATCTATCTTCAATTTCACCACTCCATAAAGGTCGATATTTCCAAATAATGTCAAAATTCTGCAGCCCCTTTTGCATTCTTTCAATAAAAGATTGTGGACACAATATGCATGACTACAAATTGGAACATAACTGCATAGTATGTCCCTATGTTGCTCGGATTCTTCAAAAATGGCATGATGAGTGTGTGTTGGTCCTCCAAAAACAGTGCATTTTGTGAGGATCATCAACGCAATACCTTATGGACTTAAAATTACATTCTTTGAGAAATGTTGTCTACTAAACACACATTTGCACAAACATAAAAAGATTAATTTGACGATTGTAATTTCAGGAAAATTGACCTCAACGACTCGGTACTCAAATATAATTTGTATAACTGTTTAGAGTTTAGATGTTTGTGTTTGTATAAATTCATTATTTCGAGTTTTATCATATTTGTATAATTCTAGAATTTGTATTACTCCGAAAAACATATCCAATTTTAAATCTACAGTTGTACCCATATTTGTATAAATCTGTCATTGTATATAGTTATTCTAGTAGTATATTTCTATATTTTACTTATACAAAATAGATAAGTACAAAAGTCTACCAACATATATAATTATATTTATACAAGGGAAAATGCATAAGTACCCCCCCAGCCTATGCCCGAAATCTCAGAGACACACCTAACCTTTACTAAGGTCTTATTAACCCCCTGAACTTAATTTATCTATAATATTATACCCCTTTTCGGCCTACGTGGCACTATCCTTGAAAAAATTGTCAACGTGCGCTGGGCCCACAAGATAGTGCCACGTAGGCCAAAAAGGGGTAGAATATTACATATAAAATAAGTTCGGGGGGGTAATAGGACCTTAGTAAAGGTTAGGTGTGTCTCTGGGATTTCGGGCATAGGCTGGGGGGGTACTTATGCATTTTCCCTTTATACAAATACAGACAAAAATAACTCAATTATACAGCTACACGTGAATTATACAAACGTATCCGTGAATAATGCAACGAGGTGTGAATTATACAAACGAGTAAGCTATAGCTACAACATGTAAATATGCAAATTATAGCTAAGGAGCCTAATTAAGTTTATTATAATGGTTATTTGAGAAATTTCCCGTAAAATAGGGATAAGACACAACTACCCCCTAGATTATGACCGAATTATCAGAGACACACCTTAACTAAGCTAAGGTCCTATTACCCCCCTTGAACTTATTTTTTTTGTTATTTTGTACACCGTTTGTCTTACGTGGCACACTCTGTGACTCCACGCAATTGAGGCGCGTGCGAGATATTTGGATGCCACGTAAGTCAAAAAGGAGCATAAAATTTAAAAAAAAAAAAAAAAGGGTTAGGGAGTAATAGGATCTTAGTTTAGTTAAGATGTGTCTCTGGGATTTCAGTCATAATCTAGGGGGTACTCGTACCTTTTCCCCCTAAAATATATACATGTAAGCATGCTATATACCCCTATATATATATATATAGTTTTCAGAGCTTGAGGTTCTGGTGCCCTATTTCTTGTATCATTTTTTAAAAATTTAAATATTTTTGAGACAATTTCAAGCATAATATTTGTAATCCAATTTGTTCGAAGTTCTGAATTAATAACCATAGAGACCACAACAATACACTACATAGGTTGAAAATTAAACTTTTACAAAGATCATAAACCAAAACAAAATATGTAAAACTTTATACAAGCATGAATTTATTTAAACTGCATCAAGATACACTTCACTTGGACACAATTGAACAGTGAGACAAAACCAACATCATTTTTCCTCTAAACACATTTGGCTATGAACTCATTCAGCATTATATATTAAATTTAATTCGTTGTAAGAAGTCATAAACTTCAAAGGTAGGATCCGTCTCTATGACTAGAGTGATGAGAAAATGGGGACACCTGGTAAGGTAGTTCCAGCATCGACGATGAAGACATTGCCTGAAATATATTCGGAAGAATCGTGGATTAAATACTTCACCACTGATGTTAAAGCCGGATTAATCGTTCCGGATGTTCTTAGAGGAATAGTTCTCCTAGTAACATTATTGAACCATTTATTTTGCATAAGCCCCTCTGTTATCTCTGATTTGAAATATCCTGGTGCTATTGAGTTCACTCTGATCTTGTCTACTCCCAATTCCATCGCCATATTCTGCCATTCATTAAATATATTTGAATACTTAATGCAAATATAATTTTTCTTACCTATAACACTTTTTATGTAAGTTTGAATGCAGAGTCAAAATAAAATCAAATCAAATAAGATGGAGAGAGTAATGACTATCTAGTCACTTAAAATTCTGAATCCTTCTCTGTAAGTACGTACCTTAGTAACCATGTCAAGAGCCATCTTTGAAGAAGCGTAACCAAATGTCCCTATGTATACTACCCTATTTAAACCAGCCATGGAAGATATATTAATAATAGACCCTCCGCCCTGTTTAGCATCGCGCATACGTCTACATACATATTTGGACACCAACCATGCCCCTTTTAGGTTCGTGTTAAACATATTGTCCCACTCCTCCTCTGACAATTCCAATGAAGAGTGCTTACCTATATACAATAATAATCAAATTAAACAACTAATTTTACATACTCAAAAATTAAAATTTCTTGAACGTACCACAACATGTAACAATGTATACTCAATTAGATAATAATAACAATAATAATAACCTGTAACTCCGGCATTGTTAACCAAGACATCGATACGTCCAAAGGTGTCCCAAGCTATTTGTACGGCGGACTCAATAGTAGCACCATCAGCGGTAACATCAAGTTGGACCGCGATTGCACGTTGGAGTCCCTCTGAATTACTATTAATTTGGTCACATAGAGATTTCAGTCTCTCAACACGACGAGCAGCAGCAATGATTTTGCAACCGGATTTGGCCAAGTCGAGACAGAACTCTAGCCCGATTCCTGACGATGCACCGGTCACCATCACTACTTTTCCGCTAAGGTCTTTCCATGGCTCCATTTTTAATATACTTTGGTGTATATGCAACCAATAATGTAATAATGCACAGATCGAGACATCGAGTACTTATAACGTAATTTTGAGATTTAAATACTCAAGAAAATAGCTAGTGGGATAGATTTTTATTGCACACACATGACACACCTCATGGATATATAATAAATAGAAAGGAAAATGTCAATATTAGTGTATCAGCATTTGAATATAATAAATTCAATATTTTAGAAAATTAAATGACTTTATATAAGTTAATAATAATGGGTAATTAATAACTAAATGATAAGTTATCTCTTCATTTTTCAATTTAAACAAATAAAAATGAATATCTATTTTTAATACCATGAACAAATAAAAATAAAGGGATGAAATACTTAAAAACACCCTTTACTTGATTAACTGAACCAAAATACACTTTCGATCTTGTAATATTAGTGAAATACACTTAAAATTCTCGTCAAATTTAAAAAAAATTCCAATTCTTTGTTAAAGAAAATGATTTTTTAAAACTTTGTAGGCAATAATGGCTAAGAAGAGGATAATATAGAGGGGACTAATAATTCACGCAATATATTAAATAAAGAAAAACAGGTCATCATCACGTTTGCTTATATATAAGTTAAATATCACGTTTGCTTATATATAAGTTAAATATCACGTTTGTGTGTGTAATACATAACACAAAATTTATATATCAAGTATATTTATATTGAACATGATAAACATTAATCGAAGATTCAATAACATTAGAGTTATGTATCAATACCTTAAATATGAATATGATACATTGCATAAAACAAATGTTATTGTAGCAGTGATGTATCGGATCAATGATAACACTAACAAAGACTAATTTAAGGTTCAAAATAAATGAGATACATTAAAAATATGTATCTTTAATAGTGATGGCCGTGTAATGGCAGATCCAACTTTTTCTTCTTTTTTTAGATGTTTTTCAAAAGTAGATACATTAAAAAATATATATATATTTTTGAAGAAAAATTTTCAACGACGATATGATTAACTAAAATTGCAAAGGTTCAATAAGATTTCAATGGGGAAAGAGGCAGAGGTAATTTTATTTTCATTTTTTAAGATGAAATTTTTTTTAAAAAAAATTTGGAATTGAAGTGATGGAAAGAAATCTACCTCTTGAATAATTTGAAATCATTAATTGAAAATAGAAAAGATTTGAAATTCAAAAATAGATTAATTGATGTAATTATGGAGAGATTTGTGGCGTGAAAAAAGGAAGAAAAATATGGGTATGAGATTTCAAATTAATAAATCCGGAAAAGGGAATGATGGGAGGAAAAGAAGGGATTTTTGATATTTTTTGAAATGATAGGGAAAATAAGAAAATATGATAATAAATTGTGTGTAGTTAAATAATTTTTCCTCTAATAATTGGTATTGGCCTTTTGATATAGTCAGAGCCTTTAGATCCAAGAAATAATCAAGTTATGTTTGATTATAATTCTTGCCAAGATAGGTGGAATAATGTTCATGTTGAACTGTACTTAAACAAGATTTCTAAAAATGAAAAATGAGTTGAAAAGTAGATTATAAGTTGTTCATCAAATTTCAAATATAATTTGAAGTTAGAATTTTAGATTTTCATAACTAAACATAGATTCTTAACTAAAGTGAAAAAAATCTACAAAGATATGGAGAGAGAAAGAGCTTTACAAAAGTAATATTATAAACACAACTTTTACAATTCAACACTTTACTTTGGACAGAACAATTTCTTGTGAAATGTGTTTGTCACGTGAATCTGTTTTTTTTTTTAACTATAGTAATATAATATTATGTGAAGTAGCATAATTGCCCTTGACAGAAATAACAAATCTGTTTGTATTGGTTATCACCGTTAGTAGAAGGACTAAAATAATTGATTATAATTAATTAAAGGTTAAACCTGGGAAGTAAGATATCACAGGAATCAAAATCAAAATAAGGCAATAACACGGGGACTAAAACAATTATTTTCCCTATAATATATGTACCATCGAAATTATTTTGATATATGGCTCTTTTTACTAGGCTTGTCTTGAAATCATTTTTGTGATGTAACTAAATTTTAAAAACGAATAAATTTGTCCAATATTATTTTTGCTTGTGCTGCATATTATGAAGCATGGAAGAAAGCATAGTTAGGATGGTAAAGTAATCGAGGAGTTTATTCCAAGGCACCTATCGATGCGACTGGCGAAACAAAATCATATGATAATGTCAACAACTATCCAATAAAGCCAAGAAGTGAAGAACTATCAAGTGTTATTGGACAGATTTGAAGAAGAAGACAAGAGAAACATAATTCAAGTTTTTTTAGATGGTCAATCTATCTCTTTTAGTTCATACATTTGTAAAAGGAAGTTTGAGGTTGATAACTCAACTTTCTCATTGGCTTTTATGATTTTTTATTACTTAAGAATCCTCACTTGTAATATCATCATAAAATATTTAGTTCTCTCTAGTTCGTATTTTCTTCATGATTGTTAATTAGTAGAGGATAGGTATCACATTAGGATTGATAAGATAAGGCCTAGCCTTACTTACTTGTACTTAGTCCTATTGAAATTTTTTTTTCTGTTTATTATTAATAAAAAAAAAGGCACTGGTCTAGTAGTATAAATTTGCTAAAAAAAAAAAGAAAAGGAAGACGAAATGACCTAATAAAAGTTCTCCATCTTTTGTGGCTATTTTCAATCTATTTTAGAAAAAATCCAAAATAGACTTATTGCCAAAAAAATATTTGACTAATAGATAATATTTATTCTTTCTTTGTAAAATCAATTGCTTGATAAGTGAAAATTATTGGATTTTGAACTGATTGCCCTTTCAATTTTTTGTTCTTCCATTTTTAGCTCCTAAAAAAATTAACCCTTTCCTTAAACAAATTCAATTTTGGTTTTGGATTTTGAAGTGATTGCAAATTTTATGTGACACGAACTGTAACATCAACGTGATTGAGAGTTACTTTACGTTAAAGTGGTTTAAAAAGTTGAGTTTCATCAAATTTGAGTGCTCATTAGATAAAATTGTAAGTAGAAAAGTCCAAATTATAATTCGAGCCAAGTATAAAAATCTCCCAAATCATTCCGCATATTAGATATACTTTGCAATAATACAATAACTTCTCAGTGGACTTATCACATCAAAGGCAAAATAAACCCTTATTGACATTTATCTCCAACATAGTAGATACACCATTATATATGTGTGTATATTTTTTATGAACTAAATCAATATTTTATATTAACCTGAGATCGTTATGAGAATCTATAAACTTCAAATGAAGAATCCACCTTTATGATTAGAGTGATGAGAAAATGGGGACACCTGGTAAGGAAGTTCCAGCATCAACGATGAAGACATTACCCGAAACATATTCAAAAGAATCGTGGATTAAGTACCTCACCATTGATGTTAAAGCTGGATCTATCGTTCCCAATGTTCTTAGAGGACTGGTTCTCCTAGTATAATTATCGAACCATTTCTTTTCCATAAGGCTCCCTGTTATCTCTGATTTGAAATATCCTGGGGCTATTGAATTCACTCTGATCTTGTCTACTCCCAATTCGACCGCCATAATCTGTCATTCATTAATATATATTGAGATAAGTGTCAAAAACACACCTAAACAATCTTTTTTTTTTAGTTTCATACCTAAACTATTGAAAGTGTGAGTTTCATACCTAAACTATCACTTTCTAATTTGAGAAACACACATAAATGGTGTGTGTAATGCACTCTCTTTTATTTGAAAAAACCTTGACACACAACATTCCACATAAATAAAATATTTCACCTTGATAAAAATTAAATAATAAACTATTAATATTAATTAAAAATTAAAGATTAAAGTATTACTATCGAAAAAATATATTTAAAAATAAAATTTAAATTATTTTTCTTATCCCACTCCACCACATCCCTCCCCCCCCCCAATAATCCCCCATCCTTTTTTTAAAAAAAATCTTTTATAAAATATTTTTAAAAAATTCATACTTCACCCTCCCCAAAAAAAAAAAAATCCCTCCACTCATAATTTTTATTTTTTTATATTTTTCTCATTTTGTGTTAGATATGTACGTACATATATTTTTAGAAAAAAAATTCTACTAGTGCACCGAATATAATATAAATAAATTAAAAAATTAAAAAAGTCTTGCCGCGGCAAGTAAAATATATTTTCGATATGTATATATCTAACACAAAATGAGAAAAAATGGAAGCTGAAGGTTAGGTGAGCTAGGTGGGTAGAATTATTTTTTTAAAAAAGATAAAATAATATCTAAATTAGTATTTGAGGAGGGAGGGAAAATGAAATAAGAAAAATTAAACACTTTTATAAAAGAAATTTTGAATTCTTTTTTGCAAGTAGGTACCTTAGTGAGCATGTCAAGAGCCATTTTTGAAGAACCGTAAGCAAGACTCCTTATGAATGCTCCCCGATTCAAACCAGCCAGTGAAGAGATATTAATAACAGACCCTCCGCCCTGTTTAGCATCGCGCATACGTCTACATACATATTTAGACACCAACCATGCCCCTTTTAGGTTCGTGTTAAAGACATTGTCCCACTCCTTCTCTGGCAATTCTAGTGAAGAGTGCACATTACCTATACACATTACATACTCAAAAATTAAAATTTCTTATCGTATACCGCAAATATATACTCAATTATAGATTACCTGTAATGCCGGCATTGTTAACCAAGGCATCAATACGTCCAAATGCATCCCAAGCTATTTGTACAGCAGACTCAATTGTAGCACCGTCAGCTGTAACATCAAGTTGGATTGCGATTGCACGTGGAGGTCTCTTTGAATTACTATTAATTTGGTTGCATAGAGATTTTAGTCTGTCAACACGACGAGCAGCAGCAATGATGTTGCAACCGGCTTTGGCCAAGTCGAGACAGAACTCTAACCCGATTCCTGACGATGCACCGGTCACCATCACTACTTTTCCGCTAAGGTCCTTCCACGGCTCCATTTTTATTAATATACTTTGGTGTATATGCAGCCAATAATGTAATAATTCATTGGCTATTCATAAGAGATATCATATTATAATTAATCTCAACAAATCACATATGAGAGAACGACAATTGGTTGGGTCCCCCTTTGTAAACATCATGGGAAATTGATGGATTAGAGATTGCCAAGTTGCATTAATTGCTACACATGGGATTTTGATACCCAATGAGATCAAAGATATACATATCACTAGATAAGGACTCTTTCCCTCTTTCTTAAGAGATTGCCAAGTTGCATTAATCGCTACACATGGGATTTTGATACCCAATGAGATCAAAGATATACATATCACTAGATAAGGACTCTTTCCCTCTTTCTTACTCTCTATACAAACAATGGCGGAGCCAAAAATTTCACAAAGGGTGTCCAGAAATAGCACAACAAAAACTTTTTCAAAAAGTAAAAGTAATGAGATTTGAACACACGAGCACTTCCTCATTCTAAGGAGGTGAAACCACTGAGCTATAACAATTAACCGCTTGTTATGTTAAGAGTGTCCAAAATATGTTATTTAATCATTTCATGTACCATTTTACTTGTATATACAAATAGTAATAATGCAATTGATACCATATATATATATATTTGGAGTATTATGTGAAGCATTGTTTGAACTAGAATACAAATTGTTATAACACAATTGATACAAAATATAAATATAGTTAATATTGAATACAGTGGCAGAACAAGAATTTTGACTAAGGGGTGTCAAAATATAAAGAAGTAAAATTGCTAGAAGCCAAGAAGTGTCAATATGTGATATATATATACACATTAAAAATATTTTTATCTGGCTACACAATAGAATTTTTCGACGAAGGAGCCGACACCCCTCATCAAGTGTATGTGGCTCCGCCACTGATTGAATACATGTTTGTCATTGTAATGTTCCATTTCTTGTGAATTTGCTTTTAATTGTGAAATAACCATTTTGACCTTCCCCGTAGCTTTTTCATGCTTAGTTTATATTTCCGAAATGGTTGATGTAGTCCCCGATGCGATAGCGTGTGCTTTTGGTGATTTGACCCCTCTTGAGTTGAGAATTCTTGATAGGGTTGACTTTGGTCAACACTTTGATTTTTGAGCATTGGATGTGAATTCCATAAGTTTCATAGCATCCGTAACGTCGAGTTTGACCTAGTCTAGCGGTTGCTAAGGTTTCCGAGGCCTTGGATTAAGTTTTGAGCGTTTGGGTCAAAAGTTGTGTTTTAGCCTTAAGAGTCTTCCAGGAGGGTAATTTCATAATTTGACCTATTTTCGGAAATATGATGATTCCTTTGAGTCCAGAATGCCGATTCTAATGGGTTAGCATGTTCAATTTATTTTTATCGGACTCAACGTTCGGTCAGAGACTTGAACTTAGCCTTTTCTATTTTCTGGTTCAAGAGGCCTCGTGAGTCCTCTAGCGCGTTCGGGGAAGGAGGGTGCCTAGGGCACCGCATTCGCGGGAGGATTTGTCCGCGTTCGCAAGTGCACTATGCTCCGCGGTCGCGGAGATGTTCCCACATTCACGAGCCTCAACGGTCTAGTGGGCCGCGTTCGCGACACTTGGCCCACATTTTTGGAGCCCAATTTTCAGACTTGGAAGTGTATATTTAGGGGTGTCTTGAGGAGATTCATTTGGGTAAGTGTCTTTATCAATTATTTACCAATTCCTTCTATTTTTATCTTTCGAAAGCTCTTAAAATCTTGAATTCAAAATGGGTTACTAGAGTTTTTTCTCCCAAAGTTGAAAAATTAGTAAAACCTTGATTTGGAACATGTTCCTTGATCGTTTTAGTGGGTTTTTCATCCATGAATCTCTTTTGGTTAGTAGAACTTGATTTTCAACAAAAAATATATATATGATAAATCCTTTCGCTTTTCGAAGTGATTTCTGGACCATTTTACCACTAGTTTCAAACCCTATCAATATGGGTGCTATTGGACTCCTTTTTATGAACCTTTTCCATTCTTGATAGTTAAGGATCGTTCCCGTTAACATGTGATTGAGGATTTGCTCCTATAGAGTTGTTCGGGTGAAGTTTCGGCCTTGAAGTAGGTTTTTCTATCCCTCTTTTAGACTGAGATGAGTAATTAACATGTTCTTAGGAAGTCAACAGTTAACTGAGTGGTAAAATGTGTTTTAGAAGTTGGTAAGTGTTGATCTCGATGTTTTACATCGTATGATGCCTTATTGTAATGTTTAGCCTGTGTGGAGGCTTGTGTGGTACTGCTAACTGTTGTGGAAAGTCTATGATATTTGAGTAATTGCCCGAGCGAGGGGATCTGTGACTTATCTTATTTTTGACATTGAGATGCCCGAGTTAAGGGCTTGAGTTGATTTCTGAACATCTTAAAATGAAAGAAATGATTTCTAAAGTGCTAAAGACTGATTTCAAATGGATTCGTCCAGCTCTATCATTTGAGAAAATATGTCAAGACTTGTTAAATTTGGGAACTTGGTACAATTGAAACCCTATGATGGATTGATTATGACTTGTGTTGAATGTGTTGTGATGCATTCATCCTCATGCATCACATCATTGTTCATAAAAATATGAGAAAGTGGAAAAATACTATCTTTCTAAGAAAGAAAATGTGACACCTTACTAATATCATTGACCACGATGAGATGGCAAATTGATGAGACATTGAGAAATTGAGATTGGTATATGAATTGTGAGTCTTACATGGGTCCTAGTCTAAAAGTTAGAGGCTCGACAAGGTGTATACGACAGGTTGTGCGATGACCTTGGTACCATCACATCATCCAATCATTCTATCATATCATTGCATCACATTGGTCAGTCAAGTTGTGTTGTGTGACTTGTTTATATGTTGATTTGATTATTATCTGTACTCTTATGTGTTTACTTTATTCGCGTTATTTTATATAAATTGGTGGAATCAATGCCGGAATAGGACTTTTCTGTGTGCAGGTAAAAACATTCATAGTTTACTTATTAAGTATATTTAATTGTTTATACTTAGTCGATCTAACCTACTGAGTGCTTGTGGATTATACTCACCCCTTACTTATGTTATCCCTTCTTATGAGGATCCTAGTCAAGGTGAGCTCATAGCGGTTGATTGAATTCCAACAGAGTTCCCTCTTTCAGAGTTGTGGTGAGATCCTGCTTTTCAGAACGCCATTAGTCTCCATCCATCGTTTAAAGTCTTTAACTTTCTTTTCGAAGACTTGAGATGTATTTCAGATTCAAGAAAAATGTATTTGATGCTCTTTATACTTATGGTACCACGTTTCAGAAGTCTCATATGTGTATTTCTTTTGGCTTACATGCCTTTTGGGGGTTCTCAGGTGTGTGCTATCATCATCTCGTCTTTTAGGTTGTGACAGCCATATTATGTGAAATGTTGTTTAGGCGATAGAGAGGAGGCAGAGTGGGAGGAGATAGAAATTTGTCATAAAACTCTAACTATAGCTATGACCAATTATTTATTTTACCGGCATCAAGTTTCACCTGATCCTTACCAAGTTTATAAAGCTACTCTTTCATGGTTACATAAATATTGTAGCTTACTTAAGATCATCACTTCTTCCGTTTTAATTTATGAAGCATTGTTTGATTTTACATAAAACTTAAGAGAGAGAAAAAAGTCTTTTGAATTTTGTGGTCTAAAACATTCATGCACCTTATGCGAGTATAAATTATATTATTAAAGGTAAAAGAGAAATTTTAAAATTAAATTATCTTCAATTAAAAAGAAAAAGGAAAATCCACCTAGCTAGCGTGCTCCTCGCGTTTGCCTTTTTACCCTTCATTTTTCTAAAGTGAGATATGGTTTATTGTACTATTATTGCATTGTATCATTGTATGTGACTTCTCTTTTTTGTAAGAAGCTTGATTGGTATGGACCTACTAGATCATTCATAATGGGCTTCGGCCTATTTGCGATTATTTTGGTAATGATTTTGTAGGTTGTGTTACATAGGCTTATAAGCCTGAAGTCTCTAAGTGTATTTACTCCTTTTACTTTGGGAATTAAACATACATGGGTCTTATTTAAGTCCTTAGGTATATATTCTTCTATGAAGGCTTTAGTACATAGATTGTTAATGGAATCCCCAACTATGTCCCAATATATTTGGTAAAAGTTGAGATGTAGACCTTCAGGGCCTGGCGCTTTACAGCCCTGGAAGGAGACCATAGCCCTTTTGATCTCTATGGTCGTGGGTAGAATACCTAAATCTAATGGGATCAGTGGGTTAGGATCTTTACTTGGCATGGCTCCCTAGTGTAACACATTTTCTAACGTACATAATAGGCTTTTAAAGAAGGTATGTGTTAGAACTAAGATGTTTGGTAGATTATACATCCAGTCTCCGACATCATTCACTAGTGCCATAATCCTATTTCTTCTTATCCTATTTATGTTTGTAGTGTGGAAGAACTTAGTATTTGAGTCCCCATCATTTAGCCAGTTTACTCTTGATTTTAATTTCCAGAATTCATCTTCCATTCTTAAAACATTGTTATATTCTTGTGTTAGCTCCACTTCTAGGTTCTAGAGGTAAAGATTAGACGCATAACTGGGTGAATTTTGAATGCCTACAATGCATTTTAATACTGTTCTTTTTCATGGAAAATATTCCCAAAGGTATGTTTGTTCCAAGAAGTTACTCTACACTGAAACTCATGGATGGCGCCTACTATGTTGTTCTGCCCAACCCAACACCTTTTAACAATGTCAATGAGTTCAGGATGAGTGGTCCACATAGTTTCAAAGTGGAATATATTATGTCGGCATACCAACCTATTCTAAAACAAGGAAAGTAATAGTGGACAATGATCAGAGTGAGTGCGCGGTAAGTGGTGTACTTGCGCGTTTGGGAATTTTTGAAGCCATTCATTATTAGAAAAATAGCGGTCAAGTCTTTCTTGTATAAGTTTTGTTTTTTCCTTTTAAGCGCTTATTTAGCCATGCGTAATCCCCCTTCCCCCTTAAATCCCATATCAATCAATTCCCAATAGTTAACCATATCCCAAAATTCAATAATACGAGGGTCTATTTACCAGCCTACCTCCACCTTTTTCAGAGCTACACATTAGTTCGTTAATATCACCTCCTATTAGTGTAACACCTCACAACTCTATTCTTAGAACCTGAATCGTTCGTTGTAAGTATATAAGCTTGAACTAGGTGATTTCCTACTTGATAATGTGTTTTAAGGTTCATTATCAAATGTATGTAGGGTATCGGAAGTGACTTAGGATCATAAGGGACCTCTAACACCAAGCCAAATTCAAAGCAGGATCATAAAGGACCTCTAACACCAAGCCAAATTCAAAGCATTTCTATTGGCTAAGTTTTCACATGAGTCCATATAAGGGTCCACTTCAAACAACCATATATCTTAGAATATGAAGATTTAGGTAATCCATAACCTATCAAATTAAATATCTATGAGTCCTCTTTTCAACGCCGCCAAGTGTGCATTAATCCGAGTTTTGAATAAAAAGTTATGATTGATTTACTACAGATGCTCTAGCCTGGCAGCAGCTCCGCGATGGCTCCGCGTTACGGAGTGAATACGAACCTCATTGTCCGCTGGAATAAAATTCCAACTTCCAGCTCTTTTTATTTATTTTTTAAGGATATTTTTGTCCTAAAAACCATTAGGGAGTCATCTAAATAGCCCTAAATGCATAGAAAATCAGTTTTTTTTAATAATTTAATCCTCTCTTTCACTCCTAAAATTCTAATCTCAAGAACTTCAAGAAACATCAAGACTAGGGTTCATCTTTCAAGATTCTCCATCAAACTTCCCTACTAAGGTATGTAAGGCTTCAATGAGAGTATTTATTTCACTCTTATGCTTAAAGTATTTTGATTCTCAATAATTTCACAAGATTATTAGAAGTAGAGCTAGGGCTTTTATGAAATTAATTTCTTTCTTCAATAAGCTATGTTTTTCATCGTTTCACTTTGATTTTGAAACCTTATGGTATTTATTTAGCATGATTTTTATGGTCATTCAAACCCTTTATGAAAATAAGCCTGATATGAATTACAACCTAAATACATGTTATCTTAAGATAAATTTTGAGCTTAGCCTCATATATGATTCAAGATGATAAGTGGTTTTCATACCTATGAGCATTATATGAATATATGTTGTTTTTGGAGGACTATTTAGTACCGAGAGGATGCGGGTTTAGAAAATCCAAGTCCCATAACTACGCGCCAACGTAGGATTATGTTTCACCACTTTGTCTATTAACCTTCTGGACCTGCAAGACTCAAATTAGTGGATCAACATAGCTATGATATATGGTCTTATACTCTGGTAAAGTATAGGGAAGCCCTCCGAACTGGTTAGCTGTTGGACATTATGAGCTCATATGGTGTATGTCGGTTATAAGAAACTCCCTAGTTATGCAAATTTCATGACATGTTTTAGGTCTATATGGTTCATTTTAAGTATGTTATTTTATGTATATGATTATTCAAGACTATTGGATACACTCAACTTTATGTATATGTACCTTTGAAAATAGATTTTTATGATACTTGGTCATGAACTCCAACTATTTTCTCTTTAGTTCTTTCACTATGCATATGATTTTGGCAACCTTATTTAACTATCCTCGTTATGAAATTTTACGATTATGTTAGTATCATTTACTTACTCAGTATATTGCACGTACTGATGCATATATTTCCCTGCGCTGCATCTTTTTATGATATAGATTCTGACATTCGTACTTAGATTCGTGGCTAGTGAGGTTGTAGCACTCCCAGATAGCTCTTGGTGAGCCCTCCTCATTTGGGGACACCAATGTTTTAGACTGTCAACTCCTTTTCTTATGTTGTCTTTATTTTGAGGTAGTTGGGGGCCATGTCCTGATAAACTTGTTCCCTTAGGTTTAAATGTTAGAGGCTTGATTCAAACATTAGTTGTTCACTCATCATGGATTTGTTGATTTCCTTATTAAGACTTATTAAGCATATGTTTCAGCTTCTGCATTAGATTCATATGATATGCTTTGATATGTCATGCCAAGGATTAGCTTGGGGCCACTCATGGTTCTGAGTACCGTGTCTCGGCTGGAGTGTAGATTCGGGTCGTGACAATTAGCCAGCTTGCCGTTATATTTTATTTATTTTTTTGAGAATGCTCCAAAGTGCTATTCTTTTATTTCTAACAGTGCAAGCATGTATACAACTAAATAACCAAAAAGCATTAAAGAGCGTACCTTAATCATAACATGAGTTCATGTCCCGAAGTTGTAATATTATCCACATCTAGGAGGTTGTAATCCCACAGGATGACTAGTCCTCCGAAGTTTCCCACAGATGGAACTTCTATCATTTTTGTGAATGGGAACTCTACTATTAGAGTCTGGTGGTCTTGTATTTTTGTTTATACTAAAGCTATCATGACTATCCCAATCAATTAGAGATCTAAAATTCCTCCTCAAGTCCGGTACATTACAACCCCTATAATTCCAAACTATGAAGTTCATTGATCGATTTAGGTTTGGTGGGACTATCATTGGTACCATAGTTGCATCTGAGGCAGTCCAAATCCTCAGGGTTGGATCCATAACAACTATGAAATTTCCTATTTCTTGGGAGCGAGGAGCATAGATGTCTAGGAAGACTTTCCTTATGTTTGGTGGACATATTAAAATGCATTTTTTCTTATAAATTTCTTTGAAAAGCATTACTTTTACTTCTTTTAACACCCAGATTTTTGTACGGGTTGCTCTCATCATTTCCATTGCCTCTTCTAGTTCCCGAATACTCCGATTTGGTTTTACGTTTGGATCTACGACTATCGGGGGCGAGGGGAACTAGTTTGATGTGGTACCTGGGAGGATGGCATTACGTGGTTGGGAATATTCATGTTCAGGCCCTCCGCTTCTCTGTTGGAGGTTCTTTCTATCACTATGTTAGTTGGATTCATTTCTTGTCCCTTCATTTGGATGGTCCATGGGCTAGAGCTCATTCTTAAGCTTGATGCGAGAAGAAGGACGATGGTGGTAGGAAAGGATCTTGAACTTGCATTTGACTCAAAGGGTTGAATAGTGATTTCTCCCAAGTGGAAAAGAGATAAAAAGGTATTTGGTGGGTCCAGAAAGATAGAGAGGGGTGTAGGACCGATGTCATCCAGACATAGTGGTTGTAAGCTTCCCATGCCAACCTCATTCCCTCAGAGACTACCTAAGCTAAGAAGGTTGGGTTCTAGGCTACTATCACTACCTCCTAACAGTCTTCAATGGCTGAGAAAGGTAGAGCATGGTCCTGAAGTCATCTTTCCAACCATGATTAAAGTACTGAGAAGGTGTTTGTATTAGCTTAAAAGTTGGTCAAACCTACTTTTAAGTTAGTTTTTGACTTCTGAAAGTGTTTGACAAATATAAAAAATAACTTAAAATAAGTTAGGAAGTGTTTAATGAGGTCAAGAATGACTTAAAATAAGTTTAAAATGACTTAAAATAAGTCAAAAACTAAAAGTAGGTCTCCCCTACTTTTTATTTGTTTGACTTAAAAGTCATTTTAGTTTGACTTTTTATTTTTGATTTTAAAGCTATTTTTTAAAGTCAATCCAAACGGGCTATGAGTTCAGCAGGGGAGCCTGAGTTGCATAAAAATGTTCTCCCCCTATTGTTATGGGAGTTGTTGGAAACGGAGGGTAGGGAACTAGGAAGAGGTTTCTTGGATTCATATTGTTTTCCATGGCTTAGTTCAAAGTGGGTCTCTCAGTTTGTGATAATAAAGTCATTCTTTGAGTTGCCCTTATTTGTTGTGATAAAAAGGGCTTGGCATTTTGTGGTATTAATGGCAAGTCTACTTATATAGATTTGATAGGGATGGATATTGTGGTATTAGAAATGGAAATAGTGTATTCTGGGACTTAAGGGACTAGGTGAGGTACAATCGTATCATTAATATTAGGGGAGGATTTTGGATTTAGGGACGCCGCCATAGTGAAGCAGTTTGATGATTACAGAGTATGTCCACGGGAGGTAGATTCTCTATTTATCCTCTGTGAAAGAAATCAATAAATGTGTAGATGTACACTGATTAGTTGAAGTAGTTGGTTGTTAAATCTAATCATTTGATTAAGTGAGTTTAATTAATGATGAGTAGAGTTGGTTAGAATAAGTTGGTTAGAAAATTTGTTAGAAGTGTTAGTACTGTATATAATGTAGTACAATACATTCATTCAATGATATGAAAGAATTTTAAATTCTTCTCTCCCAAGTAACCTTCTTTTTCCTTGCATTACTTACATCAGTTGATCATGGATTCTAGATAATTTGACATGGTATCAGAGCATCCATGAGTGTGAATCGAGGGGAATACTTTCACATACAATGAAGTTTTTGAGGGATTCTGTACTCATTTTCTTTGAAGCTCTTCTATTTTCTTTTCATGGAGAATTCAAGCAATTTGGGGGAAACTGCTTACGCGACTGCAACTTTCATTACGCCTTCAATTGATTACCATCATCCTCTTTTCCTATATCCTTCAGATGCTCCTGGATCATTATCAATTGGAATTATGTTGATTGGATCGGAAAATTACACTTTGTGGAGTAGAGCTGTTGAGCTAGCTTTATTGGGGAGAAATAAGATAGGTTTTATCGATGGCAGAGTGAGCCGTAGTTTAGTTCAAGGTTTATCTTCAGTTTCTGTATATTACTCTAAGTTGAAAGCTTTATGGGATGAGTATGATTTGATCATGCCTCCACCTTCATATGATTGTCCTAAGTCTAGAGAATTCTCTGATCATCTACAATATCAGAGGGTTTTGCAGTTTTCTATGGGACTAAATGATAGCTATAGTCAAGCTAGTAGTCAGATATTGATGATGCCACAAGTTCCTAATGTTAACTAGGTTTATGCAATGGTGAATCAAGATGAATGCCAACGAATTGTGGCAGACACTAGTAAAATGTTGTGGGAATATTCAATTCCCACAACTATGTACTCTTCCAAGCCTGGGGTGATACATACAAACAAAAAAGGGGCTATAATGGACAAGTTTTTTGTGATTACTGCCACACAAAGGGTCACACTAGAGGAGATTGCAACAAATTGAAGAAATGTGATTTTTATCACAAAACTGGACATGTGAAGGCAGACTGTTTTCAGCTAATTGGGTATCCTACTGACTACAAGGGAAAGAGACAATCTAATGCAGTAACTAGTCCCTTGGTAGGTAACAATTTGAATGATAATGCTTTTGCAGGTCCACAAATGATGCAGCCTCAGTGTTGTCATCAAACTATTCAACCTAGATATGATCCATATCCACAACAATGTGCACAACACCAGGGTATAATGCCACATCTTCCACCAAATTTTTCTGGACAAAGGGAGGTCTATCCTTATGGAAATAGAGTTGTCAATAGGAGTGTTAACATAGCCGGCACATGTAATCTTTGTCACCATGAGAATACTTCTGTGAAATGGATTGTAGACACTGGTGCTACTAATCATATGATAGGTGATCCTAAGTTTTTGATGAATGGTTGTCTACTAGAACATACAGGTCAGGTGCAGTTGCCCACAGGAGATTCAGCAAGAGTCTTACATGTTGGAAACTGCAGCCTAGGAGGAGGTGATATTCTAACAAATGTTTTGTGTGTGCCAACTTTCAAGCTTAATCTTATATCAGTCTTCAAGATGACAAAAGACTTGAATTGTTGTGCTACTTTTTATCCAGATTATTGTGTGTTACATGATCTCTCATCTAGGAAGGTGATGTAGATTGGTAAGTAGAAGGATCTGTTTTACGCACTGTACTCACAGGCAGAGAAGGGAATTGTTGGTAACAGGTGCTTTGCAGCAACACAAAAGAAAGATGTTCTTATATGACATCAAAGGATGTGTCATGTTCCAGTAAATGTCCTTAAGAAAATGCATATGTTTTATAATGCTTGTAAGAATAATTCTTTTACTTTGAAGAATTGTGAAATATGTCAACTTGCTAGACAAGCTAGATTGTCTTTCCCAAATAGTATGCATAGGTCTACTTTTGCATTCCAATTAATATATGTTGATGTTTGGGGACCATATAAATGTAATACTTTTAATGGCATGACATAACTCCTCACTATTGTTGATGATCATACAAGATGGACATGGGTTTTCTTGATCAGACTTAAGTCAAATGTCTTAATGGTACTACAAAATTTCTTCACTGAAATAGCAACACAGTTTGACAAAAGAGTCAAAAGGCTAAGATCTGATAATGGTGGAGAATTTTTTTAGTAATGATTGCAAACAATTGTTACCGAGATATGGTATATTACATGAGAGCTCTTGTCCTTACACGCCACATCAAAATGATGTTGTTGAAAGGAGGCACATATACATCCTTAAAACTGCCAGAGCAATCAAGTTTCAAGGAGGTCTGCCTAACAGTTTTTGGGGCTTATACATAAAGTCAGCTATATATGTTTTGAATAGAATACCCTCCACTGTGCTCAATGGCAAGTCACCTTTTGAATTACTTTATAACAAGCTTTCTTTATTAGTGCATTTGAGAGTTATAGGGTGCTCGTCTTTTGCAACCAATCTTACTCAAAAGGAAAAATTCAGCCCTAGGGTTGTGAAGGCAATACTAGCTGGTTATAGTACATATCAGAAAGGTTACAAGTTGTATGACCTTGCAACTAAAACATTTTTTGTTAGTCAAGATGTTGTGTTCATGGAAGGAATTTTCCCATTCAAAGAAAATGTTCAGGGGCACATGAAGATGTCACTATGCTACAATACCACTTCTCATATGATGATTTGACAATGCATTCTCACAATGGTGTTCCTGTTGACATTGGATCAGAAGATCATGAAGTTTTACCTCTCATTAATGTTGATATAGAAGAGGAGAATAATGGTGTTAATATGGAGGGGGAGAAATAATAGAGTTGATATGGGGTTACCGTATGAAAATATTGGTATTATTTCAAACAACAACATTGAAGAGGTTTTGCCTTCTAATGCTAATACTTCTAATATCAGGAGATCAACAAGGAGATCCAAACCTCCTATATGGCACAAAGACTATGTAGTTAAGGCATGATCAAGTACTTGTATGTATTCCATTGGTGACCATATCGACCATGATGGTCTTTCACCAAAATATCAAAGTTTTGTGTCCAAATTTTCAATAAAAACTTAGCCTTCTAACTATGCTGAAGCTGCAGTTGATAAGAGGTGGGTGACAACCATGAAAGATGAAATATAGGTAGTGGAAGACAGTAACACTTGGGAAATTGTAAAACTTCGCAAGGACAAGAATACAATAGGATGTAAATGGGTATATAAAATCAAGTATAAGGCAGATGGGGAGATTGAAAGATTTAAGGCTAGATTAGTAGCAAATGGATACAACCAAAAAGAATGATTGGATTACCAAGAGACATTTTCCCCTGTGGTCAAGATGAACACAGTCATGGCTATTATCTCTATAGCAACAATAATCTCTATAGCAGCAGCTAAAGGATGGATGTTATATCAGATGGATGTCTACAATGCATTTCTCCAAGGAGACCTATATGAAGAAGTGTATATGACTATACCAAAAGTTTTTCCAAACAGAGAAAAGGTGATGGTCAAGTGTGTAGACTTCTAAAATTCATGTATGGACTCAAGCAAGCATCCAGGCAATGGAATATTAAACACAACCCTAACTTCAGCTGGTTTACAAAGAGGAGGAGATAAGATAGCCATAGTCTTGGTATATGTAGATGATTTATTATTGATTGAAAATGATCACTCTATGATACAACACACCAAAGAAGTCCTACATACAACCTTCAGAATCAAAGACTTGGGAGAGCTAAAGTACTTTCTTGGCATTGAATTTGCTAGAAGCAAAGTTGGCATCTTAATGCATCAAAGAAAATATGCTTTAGAATTAGTGGCAGATATGGAACTTGCAGGTGCTAAACCTGTTCCAATTCCAATGGATCAGAACCAGAGGCTTACTATAGTTGAATTTGATTAGCATATACCATTGTCACATGAACATCCAGGACTGGAAGACCCCATTGGTTATCAGAAACTTATTGGAAGGTTACTATACCTCACAACCACCAGAACAGACATTGTATTTGTTGTGCAACGTCTGAGTCAATTTATGCATTCTCCAAAGAAATCTCATATGGAAGCAGCTATGATGTTGGTTAAATATGTGAAATATGAACCAGGAACTGGGATATTTATGTCATCTGATGGTGATGAACTATTGAGGATATATTGTGATGCTGACTGGGGAGCTTATATTAATAGTAAGAGATCAATTACTGGTACTTGATGCAATATGGGAAATCTCCTATATCTTGGAAGTCTAAGAAATGAGCTAATGTTTCCAAGAGTTTGATTTCACATATCAGGGCACTTCATCCAATACTAAGTGCCAACGATCGTAAAGTAGTAATATAACCCAACTAGTGAGTTGGGGTCGGGTCCCAAGGGAGTGGTTTGTAATTGAGAATCAATAGGCAAGTAAGGATATGATAAAGTCAATCATAGCTAAAAATATTTACGAATAAAAGCATGGTTCAAGTTATGGGTGACACAAGTGTCAAATATCAGGGGGATTTGTTTCAACTATCAGCTACAACAACAAATAATACGAAAATAACAAGTATAAAGACGGGTTCTTGGGATGTGATTGGATTATGGGCTAAGGTAGATAATCGGGTAATTGCAATTAATAGTGAATAGTTGTAAATCAGTGAATAAGCTAGACTTTAATGGGGTAAACTTTCTCTCGAGTAATTTACCCTGAATCAAATTGGTTTCTCTCGAACACTAATAAGCAGCAATTAAGAACAACCTCCGCTTTAGTCCATTCACTCTCTCAAGCTGTATGTGTGGAAAAAGGTTTAGGGTTCACTCTCTCGAGCTGAACCCATAACAACCCAATATCCACAGACCATCGATTCAAAAATTTTGGTTTTAAAACCTCTCTCGAGCAAGTCAAAAACACGAAGTTAGGATTGTATTTGCAACTACAACCCATTAATTTCAACCACAATTAATGAACGAAATCACTTTTAAACAACATTTACACTATCAATTAACAATACCCAACAGCTAAATCAACCCGTAATCACACCCCAAGAATTGGGGGTTAGCTAGACATCATAAAAAGGTAAAAATCGTTACCAAGTTGTGTTTTCATCAAGTGGATAAGATTGATAGAGTCTTTACAAAGGTCTAAGATGAAGAATCTTCAACACCCACTTCCAATTTCTCATAAATGGAAATCTTCAAATCTTCAAAGCTAAGGAAATATTGTCTCTAAACTCAGTTCTCAGCTCTCAAACTTGAAAACTGAATAAAAATGAAAACTATTGAATGTTTGATACTAAACTAAAGATTTAAAAATGTATTTATAGTTGCCCAAAAATGTGCTGCGAAGGACTATTCGGCGCAATAAGTCGGGATCGCTGATTGGATCGGCGATCCGCCCTTTGGTCAATTCCATCGCCTTTTTGCTTTGGCCTTCAGCAACTTCAAGCTCTGTAACTTTGGGCGATATGGCACTGCATCGCGGAACCGTTCGTCGACTCGTCCTTTCTATCGCCTACTTGATTTTCTCCTTCAGGGCTTAGGACACTGGAACATTAGGCGAGACATCAGCCATTCGGCGATTCGCCCAATGGATTAGGCGATCCTCAGGCCTTCTTTTCTTTCTCCTTTCAGCTGTCTTGTTTCTTTTTGCTCATTAGTGTCCATGCTTTGTTCCTCAATCCAAATACCTGAAATTAAAGGATTTACATCAGTTATTGGCACAAAATATGCATTTGAGGACACTAAATCTATTAAAAAGAAGCCCTAAATGAGTCCAAATCGTGGACTCATCAGAGTTCAGCTGAAGCTGAATACATGGTCATGGCTTCTTTAGTTGCAGAAGTGGTGTGGATGACTAGCTTGGAATAGATATTAAGGTTCCTGTTACATTGTTCTCTGATAATACTCCAAATAGCTATCAATCCTGTCTTCCACAAAAGGACCAAACACATTGACATAGACTGTCATTTTATTAGAGAAAAGGTTTAAGAAGGTCTGATTATGCCTGTCTATTTGCCTACTGCAGAACAACCTGCTGACCTATTCACAAAAGGACTTGATCGACACCTACACTCATATTTGATGTCCAAGCTAGGGATGAAGAACATTTTCATAGCCTCTAGCTTGAGGGGAGTGTGAAAGGAATCAATAAATGTGTAGATGTACACTGATTAGTTGAAGTAGTTAACAGTAGTTGGTTGTTAAATCTAATCACTTGATTAAGTGAGCTTAATTAATGATGAGTAGAGTTGGTTAGAATAAGTCAGATAGAAAGTTTGTTAGAAGTGTCAGTACTGTAAATAATGTAGTACAATACATTCATTCAGTGATATGAAAGATTTTTCTCCTCTTCTCTCCCAAGTAACCTTTTTCTTCCTTGCATTACTTACATCAGTTGATCATGGATTCTAGATAATTTGACATCCTCTTCGGACAATTGAATCGAAAAGCCCTTATCTGTTGTTCCATCTTGGCTAAGTGTACACTTGAACAATTATGAGGGAATTAGATTAATGCTCTAACGTTCACTTTCTACCCAATAGATATCTCAATGTTATAAAGCACTTCAGTTTAGTAGGCAGCATGTTCTAAATTCTCAATTTGCACTATTCTGTCTGTACAACTATGATATATATTCTTAATGTACCTGCATTACTTATATACTACTAGTAGATGATTTAGTCTATAAAACTTTTAACTTAAATCAGCTAGAAGATGATTAAATCACCAATTCTTATATATATACTAGATTTTCAACACATGCGTTGCACATGATTATCAATTTAGAAAATTTAAGTGCAGACTTGAATAATAAGCTTCGCACAAAATAATATTGCAGATTCTTTTGTGAATGTTCAATGTGGATCGTCATATATATATATCTCTTATTCACACGATCCTATGAAGATGGTCAATGAAAAAATTTATTAGTTAAATGCAATAATGTATATATATATATATTTCAATTTGATGATATATATATATATATATAACATTTTATAACATTTTATTTTGAGTAGTAAAACATTTTTAACATTTATCTCCTGGTTTCTTTTTAGATAAAAATGATCCATGGGTGGAAGTTTTGTAACTTTAATTTAACACAAAATGAGCCCAAATAAAGGACATTTTTAGACATTATTACCGGTTGATTTCTCATATGGTCACTAAATTAATAGTTATTAACCGAGAAAGTCATTTTTTTTCTTGATTCCAACTTCCTTCAACAAAAAAAGTGATTTTTTAAACTAATAACTAGTAGTTGAGTAACCACAATTTCATAATTGGATAAAGTAATTACTCAATGGCACTTATAAAGTAATATTGCTTGTACCGTTCGTCCAACTTTTTTATTTTCTCTATTTTTGTTTGTTGTTTTGGTTACCTGGAATACGTATTTGAAGTTTCTTATGGTTTCCATGTTATGTTCCAGTGTTTTGCTACTCTATTTATGTGAAGAAATTGGCAATTGCTGGAAAATAGATGAATCAATATACTCCTTTATATGGTTGGTTTCCCATATTGCACTGTCTAGTATCTGTCTTGTAGCCCGACTAATCCAGATGAATCTATATACTTATATAAACTTTCAATAAAAAGAACTTGTATTCAAATGAAATAAATTTCTCGAAACATTCAAAATATAGAATTTAAAAGACAAAACAGTTACAAACCGAAGTAAGAAAAGGAAAAATAAATAAATAAAGAAATACAAATTCTGATACCATGCCTTCTAACTCATAATATGAGAACCCTATGGGTTATATATGTTGAGCTGGAGGACTTAAATGAAACATGCATGTTGAACATGAAAGATGGGAATTTAATAATATGGAGGTGGTGGTGATGGAGAAGGTGACAAAGAAGGCACCTTGTATTCTTCTTTAGGCACTGAAGGTACATTGGGAACAAATGACACCTTATTGTAGTTATCTTCTGGAACTGATGGATTCTTGTAGTAGTCATTTTTTGGCAAATAAGGCACCTTGTAATCATATTTAGTCATTGAGGGCACCTTTGGAACAAATGGCACCTTTTTGTAGTTATCTTCTGGAACTGATGGTTTCTTGTAGTAATCATTCTTTGGTAAAGAATACAGCTTGTATTCTTCTTTATGCACTGAGGGCGCCTTGGGAACATATGACACCTTTTTGTAGCTATCTTCTGAAACTGATGGCTTCTAAAAGTAGTCAAATTTTGGCAAAAATGACTCCTTATATTCAGGTTTAGCCATCGAGGGTACCTCTGGAACATATGATGCCTTCTTGTACTTGTCTTCTGGAACTAATGGCTTCTTATAGTAGTCATTCTTTGGCAAAGATGGCACCTTGTATTCCGCTTTAGGCTCTGTGGGTACCTTTGGAACATATGACACCTTCTTGTAGTTATCTTCTGGAACTAACGGCTTCTTGAAGTAGTCAAATTTTGGAAAAAATGACTCCTTCTATTCTGGTTTAGCCATCGAAGGTGCCTCTGGAACATATGACGCCTTCTTGTAGTTATCTTTCTGAACTGATGGCTTCTTGAAGTAGTCAAATTTTGGGAAAAATGACTCCTTATATTTTGGTTTAGCCATCGAGGGTACCTCTCGAACATATGGCTCCATCTTGTTGTTATCTTCCGAAAATGATGGCTTCTTGTAGTAGTCATTCTTTGGCAAGAATGATTCATGTTCGGGAACGAAAGGTACTTTCTTATAGTTATCTTCTGAAACTGATGGCTTCTTGTAGTAATCATTCTTTGGCGAAAATGACGACTTATATTCCTTTTCCGACTCTGAGGGTACCTTGAAGTCTTCACTTTTGACTATTGTGGTTGGTACTTTATTGTATGTTGAATATGATGATTCATAAGAATAAGGTGAATATGCCATAGTGCAGGTAGCAATTAAGAAAAATGCCAAAGCACAAGCAAATTGAAGCCATTGCTTCTTCATTTGGCTTCCCATTGAGAAGAATTGGATTCTAAAGCTAGATATTTGTTTATTTTTCTTTTTCTAGTGTGTTTTAGAATGGAGGAATTAGGAGTTTATATAACATAACTAAGATGGTGATTTGGTTATTTAATTTGGATGCTCTAAAAATATAAATAATCCAAACATATCAAATATTTTGCCATTTTTTGGTTAGTACTGTTCCACTAAGGTTTTGAGATAATGGGAAGCCATGAGCAATTCATACACATTTGCTTGACTCACCTATTTTTAAAGTTTTAATCCAATTTTTTATTGACTTCCAAGAATGTTGTTCTTTTTTTTTGTTGGTATAGTGAAAATTTGATTAAATTACTAGTTTTTAAAAGTTGAGATATGTGTAGGCCTAAAAGATATTGTTCATTATTTGGTGTCCATTAATTATATGTACTCGTTGTACACGACTTATAATCCACATCATGGCGCCACACTTACTTTTTTTTTTTTAAATTGCAGTTGCTATTTTTTGGATGCACATCGAATAAATCCGCTTATGTGCAATATCATACAAATCATACATGAGATGTAAGCAACTCTGAGCAAGCCTGTTGTGACAAATCAATTGAAAAGGCATACGTTGGCAGAAGAAATCGATCTCTTTCCTCTCTTATCCTTGCGAGATACCATGAATAGTTTTCATTACCAAGAATGACAATATTTTGGGTTCGATTAGTTCTTCTTGATACAAACAGGAAAAAATTAGAAGCTATTGTTTTAATGTCATATATTTGATGTTTTTGGTTATTAACTCAAATTGATTCAAATTTGCGGCGTGTATGATCTATTTTTAAGAAAAAAAGTGCTCTATATATGAGATATTACTTCAATCTTCCCTAGGATCAAACCCTACCACAAAGATAATTGAGTCAATCAATTTTATTTTTTTTAAAATACTCTCAAAATATCTTAGAAGTTCTGGCTTAAAAAAATTTCATACTTTAAGCATAGAACTTCTGCAATATAGATCAAATGCACCTAAACAATAACTAAATGATAAATATTGAAGGGCTAATGAAAAATTTGTGACATTTTATCTTAAGTAGTGTAATATTTATTGTCGAGTTTTTCTTTATCTGATTGAAATGGTTCGCTTTATTTCTGTATCTCCCAAGAATTGTATGTTTATAACAATAGAGATCGTTTCTTTCTTCTTTCCAATTCTATTGAGTAATATATCAGGCGATTCACCCAATATAATCCTTAGTAACCTATTTTTGAAATATTATTTGATTGTTGTTATGTTCCAGAGTTTTGTTATTAATAGTAAGTGAACAAATTGGTAATTGATGGAAGAATAGATGAAAACTACATAAACTCTTAATAAAAAGAACTTGTATTCAATTGAAATATATTTCTCGTTCAAAATATAGAATTTAAATGACAAAACAATTACAAACCGAAGTAGGAAAAGGAAAAATAAATAAATAATTAAATACAAATTTTGATATCATACCTTCTAACTCATATTATGAGAACCCTATGGGTTATATATGTTGAGCTGGAGAAGGACTAAAATGAAACATCCATGTTGAAGATGAAAGATGGAAATTTAATAATATGGAGGTGGTGGTGATGGAGAAGGTGATGGCTTCTTGTAGTAGTCACTCTTTGACAAAGAAGGCACCTTGTATTCTTCTTTAGGCACTGAGGGCACCTTTGGAACATATGACACCTTTTTGTAGTTATCTTCTAAAATCGATGGCTTTTTGTAGTAGTCATTTTTTGGCAAAGAAGGCACCTTGTATTCTTCTTTAGGAACTGAGGGCACCTTTGGAACAAATGGTACCTTTTTGTAGTTTTCTTCTGGAACTGATGACTTCTTGTAGTAATCATTCTTTGGCAAAGAAGGTACCTTGTATTCTTCTTTAGGCACTGAGGGCACCTTTAGAACATATGACACCTTTTTGTAGTTATCTTCTGAAACTAATGGTTTCTTGTAGTAGTTATTTTTTGGCAAAGAAGGCACCTTGTATTCCTCTTTAGTCACTGAGGGCACCTCTGGAACAAATGGTACCTTTTTGTAGTTATCTTCTGGAATTGATGGCTTCTTGTAGTAATCATTCTTTGGCAAAGAAGGTACCTTGTATTCTTCTTTAGGCACTAAGGGCACCTTTGGAACATATGATACCTTTTTGTAATTATCTTCTGGAACTGATGGCTTCTTATAGTAGTCATTCTTTGGCAAAGATGGTACCTTGTATTCCGGTTTAGGCTTTGTGGGTACCTCTGGAACATATGACGCCTTCTTGTAGTTATCTTCTGGAACTAATGGCTTCTTGAAGTAGTCAAATTTTGAAAAAAATGACTCCTTATATTCTGGTTTAGCCATCGAGGGTACCTCTGGAACATATGACGCCTTCTTGTAGTTATCTTCTGAAAATGATGGCTTCTTGAAGTAGTCAAATTTTGGCAAAAATGACTCCTTATTATCTGGTTTAGCCATTGAGGGTACCTCATGAACATATGACTCTTTCTTGTAATTATTTTCTGAAAATAATGGCTTCTTGTAGTAATCATTCTTTGGCAAGAACGATTCATGTTCGGGAACAAAGGGTACTTTCTTATAGTTATCTTCTGAAACTGATGGCTTCTTGTAGTAATCATTTTTTGACAAAAATGACGACTTATATTCCTTTTCTGACTCTGAGGGTACCTTGAAGCCTTCACTTTTGACTACTGTGTTTGGTGCTTTATTATATGTTGAATCTGATGATTCATAAGAATTATAAGGTGAATAAGCCATAGTGCATGTGGCAATCAAGAAAAATGCCAAAGCACAAGCAAATTGAAGCCATTGCTTCTTCATTTGGCTTCCCATTCAGAAGAATTATTGGATTCTAAGGCTAGATATTTGTTTGTTTTTCTTTTTCTTGTGTGTTTTAGAATGGAGGAATTAGGAGATTATATAGCATAACTAAGATGGTAATATGATGATTTAAAAATTAAATAATCCAAACATATCAAAGATTTTGCCATTTTTTGGTTAATGCTGTTCCACTAAGGCTTTGAGATAATGGGAAGCCATGAACAATTTTAATCACCTATTTTTAAAATTTTAATCCAATTTTTTTATTAACTTCCAAGAATGTGGTTCTCGTTTTTTTTCTTTTTTGTTATATCAAAAATAGGGGTGTGCACTATTCGGATTAAACCGAATAATCAAACCGAATTTTTATTTGGATTGTTTTTTTGGTTTTTTGGTTTTTTGGATTGGTTTTGGATTAATAAATTACTTTGTTTGTTTTTTTTGGTTTGGTTTTGGATTTAAAAAATAAAAACCAAAATACCGAAAAAACCGAATTATATGTATATATATATATATAAATGTTTAGGTTTAGAATTAAGTTGGAGTTAACCACTTTTGTCCCTTTTTGGTTAGTGCCTTTCATCATGATTACATTTATATTTTATATTTGAACATCTATAATAGGTATAATTATAAGTATTGTATTTTAAGTTTTACTTATGATTTATATTATAAAGTATATTTAAGAGAA
>JAJOOD010007439.1:0-37584 GCA_029582525.1 Solanum tacnaense | reverse complement strand
CAATTATTTAGCTGTAAGTAAATTACGACAATGATAAATATTGATAACCAACACTTCATATAAATAATAGCATGAATGGACACTTTGTGGTACGATATTGGCAGAAGTAAAACCATTTTTTAACGGATGAATAGATGAGCCTTTTAAATTTTATTAGCAAAAGATAGAAACATAAAGTTCCAATAAGAGATTTTAGTTAAAGACTAACCTTTTTACTTGATGAGATGGTTGTGAGTACCAAAATTATTATTTAGTTGATGAAAAATCTGATGTCTTTTTTTTTTTTTGTGTGATTACAATCCTTCCAACAAAGTTTTAGGTTGATAAGATTTGTGTGGAGGAGAAGATCGATAGTTAGAAAATGACAAAAAGAATCAGTCAGGTGGCATTGGGACACAGGCATTCATTATTACCTACAAATGTTAATAAGCTATGGTTAGATGTCCAGGACACACTAAAACGAGTTCTTAATAGATAATGCTCTCACTGTTATAACTAAGTTTAAACCCGCATAAAATCACATAGACCTGCAACCCGCCCCGCTCTGCATTTATATTTAGAAAACTCACATCAATCCGCCTCGCATTGCTCCCCGCCCTACACAACCTTAAACTTAATGAATAAATATCCCCAAAACTAGGCGGAATCTCCTCAATCTTATAGCATCCCTGGAGTTGTAATTTCTCAGGCACAGGAAAGGATTCCTCTCCAACCTCCCACTTGGCAAGAGTCACTTCATCCAACTTCAGACATTTGAGATTCTCAAAGGTGTCTTCCTCCCCAGAGGCGTATCCAGGAATTCGTCAAGATGGGTGCACGAATACGAAAAAATGCATCTTAAATATAAATTTGATAAGTTTGACTTTTAGGTTCTTAATATGAACCATTAAATTTTAAAAATTATATGTCCAAAATATATAATACTATTAGTTTTAAATTTTAATATACACATTTGATTTAATTATATAAAAATCTTATAGTGCAAAGTTTTTTAGGAACTTCCAATGTAAGGCACTTGAAAATTTTGAAAGATTAATGGAAAAAAAACAAAAGAAAAATTAGTTGAAACGTCAAAAGTATAATCGATAACCACTTGGGGAGGTGTTACTCAAAAGAACAAGATAGATATAAGACTTAAATTTTTATCCTTATTTAGAGAGGTGCACTCAATCATTATTGTATTATTATATGATACTTTAAACGTGGGTTCACACATTTATATTTAAATATTTTTTAAAAATATAACACGATTATATATGATCTAGAGAGGGGAGCATGGGTTCACGTGAACCCACAGCACCCCCTCTAAATACGCCCCTGTTCCTCGCCCATGTTTCATTCTTCCCCCTGGATGATTTTATAGTAAAGGAACAACTCTTCAAGGTTGGGCAGTCTCACAATTGTTGATAGTGAATCAGATGTCAGAGGAAACACCCAACCGCAATTTTTTCAAACTCGAAGGGAGTGAAAATTCCATGGCCGATTTGTGGCTGCAGAAAACCATGCAGAGAACTTTTAAAACTTACAGTGAGGTTTTTCAGTTCAGTTAGGAAATCCAATTTCGGGGACCATAATTGCCCTGTTGAATAATCCCATGATTCCATGATATCAAATACAAGCTCGTGAAGATTGGGAAACCTTTTGAAAATATGATCTCTATCTTTCGAATAGGAAAGCATGAGATTCCCTAAATATCTCAAGTTCTCTAAATTTGTGTCCTCTGCTTATCAGTATTGATTTGTCTGCATCCAAATAAAAAAAAGAACAATCATTCATGGACAGCACTCACAACTTTACAAGATCCCAAACTCTCGGTAATAGTACTAAGGTTGATCCTCCATTATACACCGACAAGATTTCTAGATTCCAGAGGTTTGAGAAAGACAAAGGCAGAGATTTAACTTCTATCCCAATGCTTAAGAACCTCAAATGATTCAACATGCATATTTCATTCAGCAAAGAATCTTTCACCTTGATAAAAGAAGGATACAGGTGCAACACTCTAAGAAGCCTCAAGTGTCTTAGCTGAAATGTATCAGCAACACTGTCGTCCTGCTCATCTCCATTTATCGTTAGAGAATACACGTGTTTACCAGAATGCCTTTTCTTATTTGAATCAAACAGGACAAAATTGTTAAGCCCAAAAAACTCTCTGTTATAATCGATGGTCACTATACGTGGCATCAAATCTCTGTTATCTTTTCCTTCCTTGCTACGACTCCAGCGATCAGATCCACCACCAATGGAAGCCCTTTACAATTTTGGGCTATTTCTTTACCAACATCTAATAGCTCATCAGGGCAACTCTCTTTTCCAAATCCTCTTTTCTCAAACAATTCCAAACTTCGTTCTGATCTTAACAACCGAAGGTTAATAGGATCAGTGTAGAGCTTACCATGCAAAGTGCAAGAATTAAACAATACACTAAATAGAAAATTTCCTTCTCTGTATTTCTTGATGATCAAACTATACAATTGGTGCTGTATTTATACAGGTGTTGAAGAATCTTTCTACTAACAAACTAGACAGGTGTCTATTTCTAATTGACCTATTTCTAACAAACAAAATAAATACAAGAAGTAAAAGAAACGTTGCAAGGCCTAATGATATGTACAGATTTGTTTATTGGATCTGAGTGTATGCTTAAGCCCAAAACGTTTAGGCCCAAAGTTTAGCTGGTGGTAGAAGTCCAAATGAGTCCCAAAGCCCAAATATCGTTTTCACCAATAATCAACTTTCTCTATTCATTACAATAGTCATTCTTGTGGCTATGACAACTATGAAATCCAACACCCCCCCTCAAGTTGGAGGCGTAGATGATACTCCCAACTTGTGAAGAAGGCTATGGTGAAGAGGTCCAGCAAGAGATTTGGTGAACAGATCGGCAAGCTGAGAAGAGGAACGAACATGAGAAAGAGAAATGAGGCCGGCGAGGTACTGTTGACGAACGAAATGACAGTCGATTTCGACATGCTTCGTTCGTTCATGAAACACGGGGTTTTTAGCGATGTGGATTCCAGCTGAACTATCTGACTGAAGAGGAACTGGTAAAGAGATCGGAACAGTGAGATCGGCGAACAAACGAACCAACCAGGTGAGTTCTGCCACTACCCTTCTCATTGATCTATACTCAGCTTCAGCTGAGCTGAGTGAAATCGAAGCTTGCTTCTTCGATTTCCATGAAATTGGAGAAGAACCAAGGGAGATATAAAACCCACTGACTGATTTTCGTGAATCCGGACAGGTACCCCAGTCAGAATCGCAGAAAGCCAGCAGCTTGTATGATGAATCACTGTTCATAAATAGACCAAGACCAGGGTCCTTCAACAAATAGCGGAGAACCCGTAAGGCTGCAGTAAAATGGGGAACCCTTGGATCTTGCATATACTGACTAAGATGTTGTACGGTGAAAGAAAGATCTGGTCTGGTGTGAGTAAGGTAATTCAATTTTCCCAATAAATGCCTGTAGGTAGTTGGATCCTTCAAGGGGATACCATCATTTGCCTTTAATTTGACAGTAGGATCCAACGGCGCGGAAACAGGTGAAAGATGTAGACAATCAAATTCTGCTAATAGGTCTAAGGTGAACTTGCGCTGAGACAGAATCAAACCATTAGGCTCGCGAATAACTTCTAGTCCTAAAAAGAAATGCAAGTTCCCAAGATCCTTAATCTTAAACTCAGCATCTAAAAACAATTTTAAATCTTGTAAAGCTGCTGCATCATCACCTGTTAATAGAATATCATCTACATAAACTGCAACAATAGAGATGGAGTTGTCGGTTTTCTTAAAAAATAAAGAATAGTCATTTAGAGAATGACTATATCCTTTGAAACTGAGAGCTGCAGTGAGTTTGGAATACCATTGGCACGATGCTTGCTTAAGACCATAAATAGACTTCTTTAACAAACAAACATGATTAGGTGAAGGAGGTGTAATCCCAATAGGAAATTTCATATATACTTCTTCATCAAGATCTCCATGTAAAAAAGCGTTATTGACATCCAACTGAAACAAATCCCATCTTTTCTTTACAGCAAAAACAAGAATGCACCGAATAGTAGTCATTTTCACCACTGGTGAAAATGTCTCGTTGTAATCCACCCCTTCTTTTTGAATATCACCTCTAATAACCAGTCGTGCCTTAAGTCTTTCAATACTACCATCTGAATGTTGTTTCACTTTATATACCCACTTACAAGGTAAAGCCTTTTTCCCATGAGGTAATTCAACTACATCCCAAGTTTTGTTCAATTCTAGAGCAGATAATTCTTTATGCATTGCTTCCTGCCAGGCTGGATCATGTGCTGCCTGTTCATAGCTAACAGGTTCATGGATACTAGAAACAGAGGTGAGCATGACTTGATTAATAGAAGATAATTTGTTGAAAGGAAAAGAAATAGGGGTAACAGGACTCAGAAAACAGGTTGAACTCACATCTGTGAGTTGAAGGGCATTGCAAACATAGTCTTTAAGATATGCAGGTGTCCTAGTAATTCTAGAAGACTTTCTAAGCAAATCATCAATAACAGGATTGGTGGGAGAAATACTGGAAACCCTAGGAGAAGTGGTATTAAGAGAGTCAGAAATATGAGAAGAAGGTTCTAAAACAGTGGTATCTGAAGGAATAGGGTTAGAAACAGAAAAGGGAATATCAGAATTGGAAGGAACAGTGTAATCATCAGAATCAGAAGAGGGAGTGGAAACAGAAAAAATCTTTTGAGAAAGATGTGTGTCAGATGCAAAAGGGAAGTACTCTTCATGAAAGACAACATTTCTGGAAATTGATATTTTCTTTGTTTTTAGGTTTAGAACTTTATATCCCTTTTTTCCATAAGGATAACCCAGAAAAACACAAGGTAGAGCCCTTGGGTCAAATTTTGTTCTGTGAGGAGGAAGAGTAGAAACAAAACATAAACACCCAAAACATTTTAGAGTTGAGTAAACAGGATTAGATTTAAAAAGAATTTCAAAAGGTGTTTTATGGTCTAATACTGAAGAAGGAAATCTGTTTATGAGGTAAGTGGTTGTTAATAAACATTCCCCCCAATAGATAATAGGTAAATGAGACTGATAAAGTAAAGCTCTTGATGTTTCTAACAAATGCTTGTGTTTTCTTTCCACTATCCCATTTTGTTGTGGAGTGTAAGCACAAGTAGTTTGGTGGATAATTCCTTTGCACAGAAAAAAATCAGTTTGCAATTTCCCACTTCCCAATTCAAAAGCATTATCAGTTCTGATTATTTTAACCTTGGAATTGAATTGTCTTTCTATCATGGAAATAAAAGATTTGAGAATGGGAAAAGCATTGGATTTAGTGCTAAGAAGATGTGTCCAAGTAGCTCTACTAAAATCATCAACAATAGTTAGAAAGTATCTAAAACCATCATGTGTGGGAGTTTTGTAAGGGCCCCAAATGTCCACATGAATCATATCAAAAACAGCTTTAGTAGAAACAAGACTTTTGGGAAAAGGTAATTTAGATTGTCTTGCCATAGGACAGATCACACATGGAGAAGAAAATTTAGAACAAGAAGATGAAACTGGAACAATTTTCTTCATATTACTCAAAGGTATATGGCCTAATCTGTAGTGCCATAAATTTTCTTTTACATTAGGATCAAAGAAACTAGAACAGGAAGTAAAAACATTTGCTACTGAACTAGGAAAAAGAGAACAATTAGAACTAGAACTAGAAAGACTATTTGTAGAAGCAGCTGCTTGGAAAACATTCTTGGTACTAGCTGTTGATTGAGATGACTTGAAAACATATAGACCATCTTGTTCCTTACCAAGCACCAGAGGGCTCTTCAGTGACGGGCCCTGCAACATGAAACAATTGTTAGGAGTGAAAAGAAGAAACTTCTGAAGTTGATTGCACAATTTATGAACAGAAAGGAGATTGAACTTAAAAGAAGGAATGTAGAGGACATTATGAAGAAGAAGATCAGGCAAAAGATAAACAGAACCTGAATGAGTAACAGTTACTCTATGAGAATTAGGAAGGGTGACCAAAATAGGTTTGGGTAGAAGATTAAGACTAAAAAAACAAATTCTATTAAAAGTCATATGCTCAGATGCTCCACTATCTAAAATCCATGAAGTACTGTCACTTTTAAACAAGCAAGCATGTGAACTGAGAAACTTAGCCTTACCAGCACAGGTAATGTTTGCATTAGCATCAAACTTTCCTCCAGTCTTCTGATTCATCTTCTGTAAAAGGTCCAGAAGCTGTCCAACATTTTCTTGACTAAGTGACTTTGGATCTGTAGAATTTTCCATCACCTGATTGCCTCCTTCATTAGTGTTGAAGGCATTGTTGACCATAGCTCCTTTCTGGTACCTTTTGTTCTTTGTGAATTTAAAATCTGGAGGAAAACCATAAAGTTTGTAGCATTGTTCAATGTTATGTCCTACTTTCTTACAATAGTTGCATGTCATAGTGTTTTTCTTAGAAAAATTTCCTTGTTGAGCCTTATAATCATCAAATCTCCTAGATCCTGCATTACCAACAAGAAAAGATGCTGATTCTCCTGGGTAATTGGGAGAAGCATGAATTTCTCTTTGTTTCTCATCTTGAATAACCAATGAATATGCTTGACCAATGTTGGGGAGAGGGGAAGATAAAAGAATGTTACTTCTAACCCCTATGAAAGTCTCATTGAGACCCATAAGAAACTGTAATAATCTCTCATCCTGATGAGCTTTCACTCCTTTCTCTTTAGCACCACAAATACAATCACAGCTACAAGCAGCAAAAGTATTGAGGGCATCCAATTCATCCCAAAGACTTTTCAATTTTGTAAAGTATGCAGAGATACTTGAGTTTCCTTGAACAACAACACTTAGATCTTTCTGTAACTGAAATAATTTTGCTCCGTTAGCCTGACCAAATCTATCTTCCAGGTCAGACCACAGAACTTTGGCATTTTGAGAATACAAAACAGATTCAGCAATCTCTTTTGAGAGAGAATTCAAGAGCCAAGAGAGGACCATGTCATTACACCTTGACCAAGCCTTTTGAAGGTTTGTATCAGTAGGAACAACTAGGGATCCATCAATGAAACCTAGTTTGTTCTTTGCTGACAGAGCAATCATAACAGACCTTCTCCAGCCTCCATAGCTTCTGCCATCAAAGGAAGTGGAGACCAGATTCATGCCTGGATGATCAGAAGAATGAAGATAAAAAGCATGTGAAGAATCCACTGTATTGATTACAGGGATCCTATCACTTGCTTGAGTAGTTTGAACCACAGGTGAATTTTCGCCTCCAGTCATTTCAAAAAAAAATATACAGAGAAGAAGAAGAAGAACTTCAAACGAGGGATTATGCAAGAAAGATCAACCTTGCTCTGATACCATGCAAGAATTAAACAATACACTAAATAGAAAATTTCCTTCTCTGTATTTCTTGATGATCAAACTATACAATTGGTGTTGTATTTATACAGGTGTTGAAGAATCTTTCTACTAACAAACTAGACAGGTGTCTATTTCTAATTGACCTATTTCTAACAAACAAAATAAATACAAGAAGTAAAAGAAACGTTGCAAGGCCTAATGATATGTACAGATTTGTTTATTGGATCTGAGTGTATGCTTAAGCCCAAAACGTTTAGGCCCAAAGTTTAGCTGGTGGTAGAAGTCCAAATGAGTCCCAAAGCCCAAATATCGTTTTCACCAATAATCAACTTTCTCTATTCATTACAATAGTCATTCTTGTGGCTATGACAACTATGAAATCCAACACAAAGCCACTTCCTTTTCTTGAGTTGTCAAAATAATTCTACATCCTTTCTCAACTTTAGGAAAAGGTCTTGTCAACTCATCCCATGTTGTGGTATCCCACATGTCATCTAAGACAATAAGATACCTCTTTTAATACAACTGTTTCTGTAGCTTATCAGCAACATTAATAATCTCACTCAATTTTAAATCCTTGTCATGAACTTGATTAAATATTTTATCCAACATTTTCTTCTCATCATATCCTTGCCTGACCGTGCACCATGCACAAATGTCGAAATGATAGAAATTGATTTATCATTGTATACTTTGTACGCCAAAGTAGTTTTACCTGAACTCGGCATACCATGTGCTCCTGAAATGCTTGGGTTAATTACAGTTACCATGTGCTCTTGTAGACTGTTTATGACCCTCCCAAAGAAAGAGTCTGACTCTCTCAGCCATGAGTTGAAACTGAGGTAAAATACGTGCCCTGAGATCTTTAACCATTTCTCTTAGGGAAGTCATTACATCTGCAAACTGCTCCAAATTGGAAGGATCAATAGAGCTCAAAATTATGGAACTAAACACAAAGTATGTTCCGAAGAATAATTAATGACACCAAATCGTTGTGTTTGTTGGGTTTAATGCTTATAAAAAGACCAGTATGCCTTTTTTGTGTGAGATTTTAAAAACGGTAAAGAGGCAACCATTCTTATCTTCACATATACTTTACACAGTGTTTTGATTCTAATTTCTAAGACAACTCGAATACAATGATGTGTTTGGTACGAAGGAAAATAAGTAATCGGAAAGAGAAGAAAAAGCAAAACAACAAATGGTTGCCATTTTTAATGTGATCATATAATCTCTCATTTATTCACAAACATATAGTTCAGTTGAGACTTTGATCAAACACATAGTATAGGCAGTTATTAAACATTTAATCAAACACATTATGGGCATTTTTTAAACATTTGATCAAAGGCATAATTTGGTTTCTAAGCAGCAGAAACAAATGAAGAAGAACCTGTTTTGGTGATTCATTCCACTTTTGCTCATCAATTCACTCATCAGTAAGAAATGCATTAAGCAAATTCCAAGCAATATTTTCTCTTGCCAATTTGGTACTCCCTTCGTTTCAATTAGATTGTTTGGTGAAAAAAATAAAGAAAACTTTGAATATGGTGCTCTTCAACTAAAAAATATATTGAGAGTTTTTAAAAAGTAAAAGAGATATTTTTTTTAAATGGATTAAAAAAGAAAGTGAGAAAAATAAATTAAAACAGAAGGAGAATTAATTTAGTCAAACTATGGTTAAGGGATTTTCTATATTAAATTACTAGGTAGTGAACCTGAGTATTAAGATGTGTATTAAAATTAACAGATTTGAATCTATATACATTTGATCGAAGGAAATAGGGAGATTGTCGATGATGTGACACATCATATTGATGCAACCTGGATAAAATGGAGGTTTGCCTTGGAGTATAAAAAGGTACCACCAACATTTAAAGGTATGTGAAACAAACTCGATTCCAACACAAACATTGTTATATATATTTATTATTGAATACAAGTTACAACTAGAATACACACAACAAAGTAATAACTAAAGAGAAATTAACATAGAAAAAGGTAACTAGACAGGCATGGGATACTAGAATAGAAAAAGTGGATGAGAGATAACTGACAGGCAAAGCTTCGACATAATTTGCATAACCGTTCTTCTAACTGATCCTAGTCCTTTTTAACAAATGGTTATTAGGCCTGGATCCCAAATAAAAGTCTCTAATAGCCCATCGGCCCTTATAGAGTCAGCTTGATTCACAACAATATGTTTTTCAGAGTGCTGATTTAATCGACTTTGTTGTATGTGGTAGAATGTTGGTCAATCCAGATATCTCATGTTCAGAAGATGCAAGTTACGGAAATCAAGTGCCGGATGTTAAATATCAAGCCCACCTTGAGTTGTTTTTATTTGACTCATCTTGGTCTTTTGCTATTTGTTTAACTTCACTAGGTTAATATTTTCATTGGAAACTAGTGATGCACTACCTTGTGTTGCAACTGTTGGGCAATACAACACAAACTGTATCAATAACATTAGCTACAATCCATTGGATCTTATGAAAGTCAAATATCTTAAGAGTTCCTCCACACATCATCTCAAAAATAAAGAACTGACACACATTAGTTTTCAAAAAGACAAAACTAATCAAGTTAGGACAGATGTACTCAGAAAAAAAAAGTTATCAAGATGTGTGTGAGTTAAAGGGCACAAGATTAATGAATATTATTAGAAAATAAGTTATGAAAATGAAGAGGTATATTATGAAGATGATTTTTTAGAATAGAATAATTAAGAAAAATAAAAAATATTTTAAAGTAGATTATTGTGCTATTATGATGTAGGGAAATGGAGAGAAAAATGTCCAAAAAAAGGAGAAAAAAGAAAAAGAAAAATGCATTTGGACACCATATAAATGTCTAGCTTTAGATGATATATGGATTGTGTTAAGTAAATTGCAGGAGAAAAATGAAGATAAATAAAATAAAAAAACATTTAAAATGTAAGTAATTTGGTTTTTAAAAGGGTAAAAGTGTTTAACAAGTTTTTATGGTTATTTTTGTTTTTCAATTTTTGACTTAACACCTTCAAACTTTTAGTATTTGTATAATATAATAATAATAGTAATAATATGATATGCTTATTATTTAATATTTAATTATATAAATGTTTTATAATTTTTTTTTATTTAGTATAAGGTAAAATGGTAATCCAACTTTGCACTTTGGAGTTTCCCACTTTTAGTAATACTAGTCTCTAAGAACGTGCTTTGCACGTTTATCCCAAACTATAATGTATTCATTACATCTTCCATATAATCAACAAATTTTAAAAGTTCAGAAATTGATATTATACAAAAAAAAATGTTTTTAAGAAAGAAGAGATTATTACCAAACAAATATAATAAATCATCAAGATTCTCACACATAATCATAGTTATATTTTGTCATGCAAAAATGATGTCATGAAATTTGAGAGAGGATAAAAGAAAAACTTTGAAATTAACAACGGAACACTATTGTTTCTTATGATTTATCTTATATTATCTAATGTTTTAATTTATAGCTTGCAAGATCAACTTTTTCCTTAATTCAACATGAGAAATGAAATATAAGAGTTTTAAAATTTAACTTTTAGAAATGAAAGGTCTAGAAACCATGATCTATTCATTATTATCTTTTTAATGTCTTTCTCACTTAGTTGATTTTAAAATTGTCACGACCCAGATTATCGTGATTGTCACCCACACTAATCCTATGGTGAGAGAACCATTAATACTAATTAGCTAACCAAGAACTACACAACTTAATAAAAAACTAAGGCATTTAAAGTTACAGAAGCAGATTTAAATGCTAAAGGAAAAATAGAGTTCCCATAAACTCCAAAGTCTAATCAAACAAGTGCGGAAATAATACCTAGAACCTGAAAGGCAATGTACCAAAACTCTAACAAGGATCATAAGTCTAAGGAAATGGGTACAACCCAATTAATCATAAGAAAATCTAAAGTACTAGTCTAAGTCCGAAGATGTGGACATAAACAAAAGATAACTTATGGCAGCCCGGAAGAACTGGCTTACCCTTGAATTCGATTGATCACTGATCTTCTAAGTGTCACGACCCAGGGGTACCTCCTAGATATAACACGGCGTACTTGACCCCGAAGGGGTCTCATACAAGCCCTTAGCATAATCATGAACATAAGTAATAGAAGTGATGCGGAATTTAAATCTTTTTACAATAGAAGTCTTTTTCATAAAACCAATGTAGAAGTCTAGACCTTATCTCAACAACCATCTAATACAATCGATTACAATCTTAGGGTCACAACCCTTTACAACATAGTCTTGAAAATAGAAGGTACAAAAAGGAAACTATAAACGAATAAGTCTTGTCCTCGAACCATGAGGACTCACCGAGCTTGGAGAATAGTCAATCCAAGCTTCACTCGAAAGGAGAAGTATATCTCAACGACCGGAACCTACACTTATAAGAAATGTAGAAAATATGGGTTAGCACAAATATTGTACTAAGTATGGAAGTCATGCATAAAAATCCTTAAATCATGCTCAAAAGGGACATTTAGTTAAAAGCCATCATGCACATTTATGAAGAAACATAAGTCAAACCAATACATAAGCAACCCAAAGCTATACTAGTGCAATGCAAAGGTAAGATCCCATAGCCCTACCAAATGCCAAGTACCACATTTAGGCCACTAACAATATACATATCTTACTTTGACCTCATCCATAACCAATATACATAAGTGAGGAAATATTCATGTTCATACCTTGTAGCAAGTAAAATCACTCTTAACAATAATACATATCATACGTGCATAATTCATAAGTCTTCATAGCATAAGAGAACCTCACCACAACCCCTCTTAAAGCCTACTTGTGCAATGCATAAGTGGAGTCTCATACCCCCACTCATACTATGTAGTACCCCTTAAGAAGTCATAGTTAAAGTTCATGTTCTTGTCATAATTCATATTCTTATCATATAGGGAAATTTAGCCTTAACCGACATAGACCATGTGAGCTACATGGAATCCGGTGTCTTACCCCCACACTGAAAAAAGGTGTCCTACTTGCCTAAGGTAGAACTAACATATTAGCTTTTAGGTGGATCCACTAACTAAAGACCTATGTAGGCACATAGTTATGGGATAAGGAGATTGCTACTAGAAACCCGGACTTTCTAATGTAAAAGGTTTCCATCTCATGAGATAACTTACTTTGGGAAGCCAGGCTTTCTAACGTAAAAGCTTTCATCTCATTTTCATATCCACTCGGTGCTAAGCATAATTCCCTTTAAAATTCATATTAAGTCTTTACTTAAGTTCATGTTCATAAAAGAATGCACTAGGCACTCAAGTCAACATGGTATCATAATAGCTCATAGATTCATTGGGCGAGAATGTCCTTTCAACCTTAGAATCATCAATATGTGAGTAAGTCTTTCACATCATGTTCATAGTGTGTTCATGAGAATAGCCTTTTAATCAACACAACAACCTTACCATATTCATAGACATTCATACATAGTCACGTGTAAGGGTAGGGGAAGCATGATCTTGCAACAATACCACAATTACACACTTTCTAAGTGAATCATAAGTTCACACACAATTCTCATAAAGATGTACACACCCTCATAACTTTGCCCTTCAAGAGCAATGAATCACAATCAACCCAAACATATACAATTACCACATAATATAAGGGGAATTTCATGATTCAATAACTAATTCAACATAAACATAATCAATTCACATACTTCTAATATCAACCAACCCACATCATCAATTCATGATTTAGCAATATGGGAAAACCATGGGTCCATGGGGGATTTTCATCATAAATCAACAATACTCCATTAATACAATCATAATTCATCATAACCAACCATAATCAACTATAAATAAACAATTGAAAGCGTTTTGAAAGAAGACCCATGACATAGATTGAAACCCTAGGTTTTGGGGGATTTTGGAAACCTTGAAATCATGTTTTGAAGGGACTTCTTGGATGGAAGTTAACCAAGGATGAAGACTATCATACCTCAATTGAAGGAACTCCACGAAATTGAAGAGAAAATATGAAATCTTGAGCTCCAAACCTTGACTTCTTCTTCTCCAATGGTGGTTTCTAGAGAGAGAATTATTTGGAGGGGAGGTAGTTTCTATTTTTGAATTTTGGGAATAATGAATTGTAAAAAGGTATTTAATAGTTTAAAAAATCCTTAAATAACTCTAATTAATCAAAATAAACTGACCCCTAACTAATCTAACCACCCTAGGAATTTACCACTTTGCCCCCAACTTGGCAGAACCTAGGTAGAACTCAAGGGTGACCTACGCCCCTTGACCCACAGACCTTAGGTGGGCTCACACCCCGTCCTACAGGTCCGTGGTTTGGGTCAGCAACTCCTCATCTAGGGCCCTGACCTACAACCAAGCCCTACGGGGCGTGGATGGACCTACTGGGCGTAGTCCTATCCGTAGGTCAAGCTATTTTTGACAACTTTTTGGGCAGCCTCTTAGTCCTCCTCAAGGACCCTTGGGGGGTCCTTGGGGGGGGGGGGTCATGCCTTGACATTTAGGTCCTAAAACATTAGTACTAAGTAGGGGAGGTTATTTTACGATTCTTATCTTTACATTAAACCCTATTTAGGCTACTAGACTATGTATTAGGCTCTAGCTTAGTTAATTAGTTTTTCCGAGTGTTACACTAAGTGAGGTCTGTCAATAGCCGCCTAAAGATGCCCTGTACTCAACAAAGAAAGAGCAAGTGCAGTATCAGTACACAACCACACTGTATTGGTAGGATCACGTGGCTATCCTAATAGGTAAAACATATATAAGTCATTACAACATAATAAACATGCATACACCGAACATATACAATATCAATTATCACTTACGGCAACGTACAATTTCACAATCTCAAGATATACAATTATGTCAAGTCATTGGTCCTCTCACGGAACCCACACCAAAACTGTGAGTGTACCGGTGCGTGGTATACGTTCCAAGTTAGTGTGTCGGATCATGACACCCGTTCCAATGTTTATGACGATACGTGCCAACCGATTCCAGTTAGTGTATCGAAACATAACACCCGATCCATTCAACAAGCCACAATCACAATGTACATTCTCATAATCATACAATCAAGTCATGATTCATGGCATACAATTATTCAATCATCCTCATTTACAATTAGTGTGATCAATAATGCAACATTCACATACATACATGCATCATAATGAAGTAGTTACAAATACATATCACACCAACATGAAATCACAACCATCACCTACCTCGAACAAAGCTTGAATCCCCTAAGAAAATTGATTCTTCCCTTTCCGAATTCTTTCCGCTTGTTCTTGGTCTACAAATAATCAATATAACAAGGGGATCAATAAACGATATCTAATTACCCGGATTAAAATCAACACTATCAACCGTAGATCAAACTCATGATCCCAATATCCATATTAGGGCTTTTCCCACCATCCAAACAGTTCCAAAACCCTTCCTCAACAATAATCACCCAAGAAACTAAGTTCTATAGATCGAAAAACAGATTCGGGGAGTGAAAATCTTACCTTTAGCCTCAAGAATGGTGGAAAACTGTCAAGAAAATACATGGGGTCGTTCCTTAGCTCTCAAAGCTGAAAGTGCAGAATGAAAAGTTTTGGGGGCTTATTTCCGACTTAAGTCGCGTCTGTCCCACCACAGTGGTCCTCACACCGCTACAGCGGCCCCGCCTTGGCGAGAAAATTCCGCCTTAGCGGTTTGCACAGAAACAGTGAGCAAATTTATGAATTTCAAAACCCCATTTCACAACACACCTTCATCCCATGACACTTAGAAAATACTCGTTCGCGCTAAGATTAGTTTCAAGAGTTCTACCCATCAGAATTCAATTCCATAAAGTCGTATGGGTTCCTTAACATCTTAGCTATCTACTCAGTGATTGAAATCATAACTAGATCTCCCATTTGTTACCAGATTTCTCTAGACCTCACTGACTCCGATTTCGTCCAAATCTGAACTAGGGAAATTCCAAGTTACTACGAAAAAGTTTTCCGGCCTAAAAATTTTCCCCGTTGGCTTTTGTATAACGACGGGAACCAGTCGTTACAATAGATACCAATTTACCCATCGCTCGTCCCTGAGTGACAAACTAGGAAAAATGGCTAAAGTTAGAGTAGAGTAGTACGTGAATCAATGAACAACTGGGAATACTTTTCTCGCATGTCCTTCTCGGTTTTCCAAGTAGCTTCCTCAACTGGACGATGCTTCCATAGAACTTTCACGGACTTAATCTCCTTGGTCCTCAGCTTCCGGACATCATGATCAAGAATTGCAATCGGTTCCTCCTCATACTGAAGGTCTTTGTCTAACACTACTGAGTCTCATTTTATGATATAATCCACGTCACCATGATATCTCTTCAACATGGAAACATGAAATACCGGATGAACCCCGATAGGTTGGGAGGTAAAGCCAATCTATAAGCCACTAGCCCTACACAATCAAGAACCTCAAAGGGACCAATGTATCTAGGACTAAACTTATCTTTCTTGCCAAATCTCATCACCCCTTTCATTGGTGATACTTTTAGAAGAACATTCTCACCGGTCTGAAATGTCATGTCTCTTACCTTATGGTATGCATACTTCTTATGTCTACTCTGGGCTGCTAAAAGCTTAGCTTGAATACTCCTCACCTTATCTTGAGCATCCTTCACTAAATCAACCCCCAAAAGTTTCACATCTCCAGCCTCGAACCATCCTATGGGTGATCTACATCCCCTCCCATAAAGTGCCTCAAACGATGCCATATCAATGTTGGACTGATAACTATTATTATAGGAGAACTCACACAACGGTAGGAACTTATCCCAATGCCCTCCAAAATCAATCACATGCCCTCAACATGTCTTCTAACACTTGAATAGTCCTCTATGACTTCCCATCCGTTTGTGGATGGAAAGTTGTACTAAAAGTGAGTTGTGTACCCAATTCAACATGTAACTTCCTCCAAAACTTAGATGTGAATTGCGTACCACGGTCTGATAAAAAGGGGCACCCCGTGCAACCTCACTATCTCTTTCATGTAAACCTTAGCCAATTGTTGCATGTTATAATCTATTCTGACCGAAATAAAATGGGTTGACTTAGTCAATCTGTCCACCACTACCCAAATAGAATCAAACTTCCCCAAAGTCTTGGGAAGACCAACCACAAAATCCATAGCTATCATTTCCCACTTCCATTCCAGAATTGGCATTCTCTGAAGCAAACCTGCAGGCCTTTTATGCTCATATTTTACCTGTTGGCAATTTTGACACTTAGCCACAAACTCCGCTATATCTTTCTTCATGCTAGGCCACCAATAAAGCTGCTTCAAATCTCGGTTCATCTTGGTCACACCCGGATGAATGGAATATCGCGAACCATGGGATTCTATCAACAATTTCTGAATCAAGTCATCAACTCGAGGAACACAAATCCTTCTTTAAAATTGAGCACACCTTCCGCATCAAGAGTGGTCTCTTGTGCCTTACCAATCACAGTCTTATTTCTAAGCTCATTCAAATTTTCATCCTCAAACTGTTTGGCCTTGATCTCCTTAATGAACGTGGCCCTAAACTCAATGCTAGCTAACACCCCACCTTTTTCTGAGATGCCCAACTACATGAATTTAGACTCCATGGTCTGGATTTCCTTACCCAAAGGTCGCTTAGTTACACTCAAGCAAGCCAAACTACCCATACTCACCGCTTTTTGACTTAGTGCGTCTGCCACTACATTAGCCTTACCTGGATGATATTGGATGGTCACATCATAATCCTTGAGTAACTCCATCCATCTTCGCTATTCAAAATCAGATCCTTTTGGGTGAACACATGTTGTAAACTACGATGATCAGTAAACACCTCACACTTGACGCCATAGAGGTAATGTCACCAGATCCTAAGAGCAAACACTACCGCTGCCAACTCTAAATCATGTGTTGGGTAATTTCTCCCATGCACCTTCAACTGCTGTGATGCATAAGCTATGACATTCTTATCCTACATTAACACTGCACCCAAACTCGAATGAGAAGCATCACAATAAACAATAAAATCTTTACCATTTCTCCGTCCATTCAAATGGTGTCTCATTTTTGGTCAAATTCGACAAGTGTGTGGCAATAGACGCAAAGTTTTTCACAAATCGACAATAGTAGCTAACGAGCCCCATAAAACTTCTAACTTCAGTCACAGAGCTAGGACAAACCCAATTCTTAACCGCTTTAATCTTTTGGGGATCTACCATTACCCCTTCTTTTGAAACTACATTCCCCACAAAGGCAACCGAAGTCAACCAAAATTCACACTTTGAAAATTTCTCATACAACTTTTGTTCCCAAGAAAACCCAGAACAATACGAAGATGGTCGGCATGCTCTTCCTCACTTTTCGAATACACCAAAATATCATCAATAAAGACTATAAGAAACGAATTAAAAAATGGTTTGAATACACCATTCATCAAACTCATGAAACTTGCAGGCGCATTTGTCAACCCAAACGACATAATTAGAAATGAATAGTGCCCATAGCGGGTCCTAAATGTCGTCTTGGGCACATCCTCAGGCCTAATATTTAACTGATAGTAGACAGACCTTAAATCAATCTTAGAGAAAACTGATGTACCTTGCAACTGGTCAAAAAGATCATCTATCCGAGGCAATGGATACTTGTTTCGAATGGTGACCCTATTCAATTGCTGGTAATCTATACACATCCTCATACTACCATTATTATTCTTAACAAACAAGACAAGTGTACCCTAGGTGAAGCACTAGGATGAATAAAACCTTTATCAAGAAGTTCTTGGATTTGAGCCTTAAGCTCTCTTAATTCTGCCAGAGCCATGCGATATGGAGGGATATAAATGGGGCGGGTACCATGTTCCAAATCAATGCAAAAATCTATATCTCTATCCGAAGGCATACCAGGCAAATCAGTAGGAAACACTTCTCTAAATTCTGACACCACAGGAATAGACTCAATAGAGGGAGACTCAACCTAACATCCCGAATATAAGCCAAACAACTCTGCCCTACCAGTTTCCTAGCCCGAATGGAGGATATGAGCTTAGCTTGCTTAGCCTTGTACACACCTTCCCACTCTAACTTTTCCCTTCCCGGAATTTCTAGAGGCACAAACTTGGTATTATAATTAAGCATAACATAATAGCGGGACAACCAAGTCTTGCCTAAGATTATATCAAAGTCAGTCATATCCAAAATCACAAAATCAGCCCAAGTCTGAAGACCCATAAACAAAATAGGACAAGCACGATAGACATGGGTGACTTTGACAAACTCTCTAACTTGGGGTAGAAACATGGATGAGGGCATCAAGAATATCACAAATCATAGAAAATTCTGAGGCAAATCGCACGGACACATAAGAATAAGTAGAACCCGTATCAAATAACACATTAGCCATCCATTCACAGACAAGAATAGTACTTGTGATCACTGCGTCAGACGTCTCCGCCTTGGTCTTACCCGGAAAGGCATAACACTGAGCCATGTCATCATGACGGGACTCTTCCCTGCCTGGTTGTACTGTACCCCTACCTACGTTACCATTTCCCCTACCTCTCTGGCCTCGTTGATTTTCTCCTCACCCATCTTGTGGATGCCCTCGACCATTATTACCATTTTTCGCAGGTACCACTGCTCTAGTCTGCTGTTGCGTGGAATCCATCATGTGTGGGTGGGGACAATCTCTCCTCATATGCCCAAGTTCTCCACAGTTATAGCAAGTACGATCAAAATATGGCCTATTGCCCGCCGAAGGTGCGGCTTCCTAGCTATCCTGAATTTAATTCTGAGGTGGAGTTCCAAAGTAATTACCTGTAGAAGCTGGCATGGCAGACTGAATTGGTTGGGCTACAAGAGTCGGCCATCCTAAACCTATGGAGTAAGAACCTTGAAAGTTTCCTGAATTCTTGGCTTTCTTAGCCAATGCCTTAGCCTGACCGTCTCGCCTCACCCCCTCCACTTTCTTCACAAAACCCGTTACCTCATTGAAGCTTTTTCCTGCAAAGGTCATATGAACAGACAATACCTACAACTCAGAGTTTAGTCCCTTAACAAATAAGCAAATCCTCTCTTCCTCAGTAGTCACCAATTGTGTAGCATATCTAGACAAAACATGAAACTTGGCCTCATATGCAGCCATAAACATACCACCTTGATCCAAAGACATGAATTCATCATTCTTACGATCTCTCAAATTTCGAGGCACATACTTCTCCAAGAACAGAGCATGAAACTAGGTCCAAGTAAGTGGGGGTAAAACTGAAGATCTACATTCCACATAAGCTCTCCACCACTTCTTAGCCTCACCTTGAAGCTGAAAGGTCATAAACTCTACTCCATGCTGATGGATAATTCCCAAGTTATGCAGCCTCTCATAGCAATCTAGGATGAACTCATAGGCATCCTCACTCTCAGAACAATGGAACACAGGCGGTTTCAATTTCAAGAACTTAGTCAACATCTCATGTTCATTACCAGTCATAACATGACCCAACAAAAGATGGAAGAAAGCATCATTAACTACAGTTCCATCCACCTTAGGGAAAATGATAGCAATAGGGGGATTGGCGGGAGCTTGAGTTGCTTGAATTGAGGGAACACTCCAGGACCTACCGATCCTTTCATGAACGACATAATTTGTTGAGCTAACACTGGGTCTAAGGGAGGAATACATGTAGTCTCATCCTGCACCTCTTTCTCCTGTCCAACATTCTCCTTATTCTCAACCTCTATATTTTCTTATACCTCTTCATGATGTGCAGGAGGAGCCTCATTTCTGGGAGCATTCTCAACTGGTGCCCCATCCCTCGTAGGCGCTACCCTTCCTCGGCCTTTACTCCTAGCTCTTTCTTTACCCCTGCCTCGACTGCGACCTCTTGCTGCGGATTCCTCAGCTGGTGTATTGATAGGAGCTACGGGCATGACACCATTGAACCTAGTGTTATTCATCTGTGGACATAAGAGTGAATGAGGTTAGATACCAATTAGGATCGCCAGATACCAATTGAAATCAAGTTATAGCACGAAAGGAGACAATATAAAATAAAGAGATTTGCTAAAGTTCTATAGCCTCTCGAAGAAAAGAATAGACGTCTCCATATCATTCCGCAAGACTTTACTAGACTCGTTTTGGTACATCGAGATCAATGAACCTAGGCTTTGATACCAACTTTGTCACGACCCAAATCAACGTGATTGGTACCCACATTAACCCTCCAGTGGGAGAACCATTAATACTAATTATCTAATCAATAACTACAAAACGTAATAAAAAATTAAGACATTTAAAGTTAAGGAAGCAGGTTTAAATTCTAAAGGAAAAATAGAGTTTCCATAAACTCCAAAATCTAATCAAACAAATGTGGAAATAATTCCTAGAACCTGGAAGTCAATGTACCAAAACTCTAACAAGGATCATAAATCTAAGGAAATAGGCACAACCCAATTAATCATAAGAAAATCTAAAGTACTAGTCTAAGTCTGAAGATGTAGACATAAACGAAAAGAGAACTCATGGCACCCCGGAAGAACTGGCTCACCCTTGAATTTGATTGATTACTGCTCTTCTAAGCGAGGTCTGTCAATAACCGCCTAAAGAAGTCCTATACTCAACAAAGAAAGAGAAAGTGCAGTAGTAGTACACAACCACATTGTACTGGTAGGATCACCTGTTTATCCTAATAGGCGAAACATATATAAGTCATTACATCATAATAAACATGTATACACCGAACATATACAATATAAATTATTACTTACGACAACGTACAATTTCACAATCTCAAGATATACAATTATGTCAAGTCATTGGTCCTTTCACGAAACCCACACCCAAACGGTTAGTGTACCGGTACGTGGTACCCGTTCCAAGTTAGTGTGTCGGATCGTGACACACGTTCAAATATTTATGCCGGTACATGGCAACTGATTCCAGTTAGTGTATCAGAATGTAACACCCAATCCATTCAACAAAGCCACAATCATAATCACAATGTACATTCTCATAATCATACAATCAAGTCATAATTCATGGCATACAATTATTCAATCATCCTCATTTACGATTAGTGTAATCAATAATGCAACATCGCATACATACATGCATCATAATGAAGTAGTTACAAATACATATCACACCAACATGAAATCACAACTATCACCTACCTCGAACAAAGCTTGAATACCCTAACATAATAAATTCATTTATTTGATGTATCTATTATCAATATATAATGTATCCAACAAACTAAACACTTACATGCATGAGTATCATACAAGTGCATTCATATGTATCATAGAAGTATCTAGCATTAATTTTATGTATCTTTTTATATGAACTAATATTAATTTCATGTATCTAGTTATATGATCTAATATTATTTCATGTATCTTTTATATGTATAATTTGATGTATCAAGTATGAATTCCATACGTTATATCCAAAAATATGTATCTCAGATAAATACAAAAATAGTTAGATACATGGTAATAACATAGCAAATATATATGATAATATTAATATACATGATAGAAGACCAGATACATATGACAAGACTCAGATACATGACCGAACAAATTGTGTCAAATACATGCGTAAATTTCCAATAACGCGTAAATCTCCAATATATTCATTAGATACATACACACTTAATAAGATACACTGATAAAAATTAGATACATATAATCCTATCTCAATAATGTATCAGATACATCAATAATGTGTCAAATACATGTGTAAATCTCTGCTTATTAAAACTTTCTGATTACGTTCATGGCTGGTCAAGGCATCTCACCGCGACAATGTTTGCTTCACCTTTTGATTCATTGGTGTTTCACAGTGCGCCTAGATACAAAAAGAGAAGTGTCACGAAGTTTCTTGGTTGATCCACATAATATACAAGGTATGCAACTGGTACCATCGTCAATGTCGAATTTGATAAATCTATTGGGCTTGAAATCTCTATTTACAACGATACCCATTGCCTCTGCGCACGAGAAGTGTCTCCCCTTCTGAGAAAAAATGGTGGATTCTTGGGGGATTGGCTTGAGAGCGACAAAATCAAAGGCAAAAAATTTGATGTGTGTGTTGGCAAACTATAGAATATCCATTTTAATGGAGTGCTTCTTCTCAGTAAATTTCGACTAATCAAGGGAAGAGGAAAATGAAGAGTTAGAGTTAAACTTTTATTTTATCCTAACTCATAAAAATATTTATTTTTAATTAAAACACTAATTTTGGAGTTTAAATGTAAATATAATTAATCAATCAGTAATGATTTGGTCGGTCTTTTTTTGGAATGTTTCATGAATTGACCATTTTACCCCTCTTGATATTGACCCTGAGTCTTTTATGATTGAGTTTGAAAAGTTAGTTTCGAAATTTGAGTTAAAAGTTGAGAATTTGATAGGTTTTGTGAGTTTTAAAGGCTAAGTTGTTAAGAAAGTGGTTTTTGGGGTCTTTTGGAGTTTCAAGTGTCGGAATAGAATTTTGTCAATTTCATTAGTCCTAAAATGTGAAATCTAATTTGTTAGAGTTGTCGGTTTCAAATTCCGAGTCCTTTTAAGGATTTGAGGTCCTAAGTTGTGAAATGATGAAATTTAGCCTTTGAGTTGACTTTGGTCAACATTCGAGGTTCGAATGCTTGAATCGGTATTTCGAGAGCTCCATTGGATTGGGGGGATGACTTTAGGCCAAGGTGATATCTTGGTTGATTTTTGAGAGGCCCCGAGCTTGTTTTAATCTTTTTAGGCATGAGTTAGTTTCTAGTGTTTTTTACGGATCTCAGGTCAATGATGAGTCCACGATGTGGGCTCATTAAGAGATTGTTTTGATAGTTTTAGTGTCCTCAAATGCCTAATTTATACTATAAACTGATGTTAAAGCATTGATTTTCAGGTATATGAGCTAAGGAGCAAGGTAAGGATGCTACTAGGCAAAAAGGAGCAAAATAAGCTGAAGAAATGGAGAAAAGGAGATCTTGGTGATCACCAAGACCACTCGGCGAACCGCTGAGTGGCTCTTTAGCTCGATTAATGTTCTAGTGAGCCAGCCCTGGGGAAGAAATCAAGTCAGCGACAAAAGTGAGCATTCGGCGAATCACCGATCGATTCTACGACAACAAATTTGATCACCTAAAGTTACAGACTTGCGAGGCTGATGACCAATAAAAAATGGTGATGAAATGGAGCAAAGGGAGGATCGCCAAACCACTCGGCGAGTCCGACTTAAACTGCCGCTTGGACTTTCAAGCTAAATTTTGGGAAACTATAAATTGGATAATAAAAAAAAAGGATTATGGAGAGTTCTCTCCCATATATTGCATTTTCCCAGTCTAGAGTTAAAGTTTTCTCTTAGTTTGTAGTTCTTATTGTAGACTTGGAGGATTTCTAAGCATAATTTTGAGATTTTCAAGTGAGTTTCTAAATTTCTTTAATTTGGACCATTGTTAAGACTTGGGACATTTACCTAGATCATGGCGAATGTATTTTGTAATTGTTTCTCTATTTTTATGATGTGTGGCTAAAACTCCAAATTCTTAGGATGTGATTATGTGATTATGGGTTGAATTAGCTTATGAGTATTGTTAATTACTAATTTAAATGCTATTTTGAAGTGGGTTTAATCATTATCTCTTGTTTAACCTATGGATTGTAGTTGCAAATGCAGTTCTAACTTTTAGTTCTTAGCTTGCTTGAGAGAGAGATTTTGGGACCAAAGCTCTTGATTAATGGTTTGTATGTATTGAGTTGATATGGGTTCAGCTCGAGAGAGTGAATCATAAACCTAATCCTACCCATCTTGCTTGAGAGAGAGGATGTATTAAGGTTGTGGGATGTCTTAATTGCTAAGCTTGTTGATGTTCAAAAGAAATCACTTGAAACGTGATAGTTGTTCAAGAGAAAACTATTTCAATCATAGTCCAACCTACCCACTGATATTTAGGTATCTATTAGTAGTTTCAATTACCCATATAGTGAAATATGACTATAATTAATCACATCCCGAGAATTCCTCTTTATATTTTTATTTTCTCTTGTTTGATTGCGTTGTAGCTGATAATTGCAAACCAAAATCCCCCATATGACATTCGTTGTCACCCCTTTAGACTTATTTACATGCATTTTTGATAATTTCTATTCCTATAACTATTTGGACCACCTTTGTACTTCATAACTGAATTTGAACACGTACCGCTCCCTGTGGGTTTGACCCTAACTCTTCGTTAGATTTTATACTACATAACGATCATTTGCACCTAGAATTGGATGAGGTGTGCTTGAAACGTTAATCAAAATGGCGCTGCTGGGTAGTGGTGTTGTTTGAAATTCTTTTATTGAAGTTAAATTGCAATTTTATTAGTTGTAGTTGAATCGATTTACTTTAGTTTTTGTTTTGTGTTGCTTGTGTTGAACAGAGGAAATGATAAGCGTAAACAGGAGTAATAGTAGCCAAGTGGGCCACCAAGATGATATTGGGAATCTTAATGATGTGAATGACCCAATCCAGTTGGGTGGAGTTGGTGCAATACGTCTACCTCCAATTGAATGGATTGTTGTCTTCCATGTTACTAGCACAATGCTAAAGCTCCTCCAAATGAAAGGTCTATATGGAAGGTTGGCTCATGAAGACCCTCATGAGCATATCCGGAACTTCGTGGACGTTTATGTCCAGTTCTCATTCAAGAACGTATCACAAGAATCAGTGTGTCTCAAGTTGTTCCCGTTCTGATTGATGGGTGAGGCTAGCAAATGATTAGCTAAGTTGTCGAGGGATTCTATCACCTCTTGGGATGAATTGACAGCTGCATTCAATGTGAGATTCTCCCCTCTCCCACCCATAAAAAATTATGACACTTAGGGATAGTATACAAGGGTTCAAATGCTTGAAAGGTGGACCTATCTATGAGACGTGGCTGAGGTTTAAGAAGTTGGTACTTCAATGTCCAACCCACGGGCTGCCAAATCATATCTTACAGCAACACTTTTATAGGAGCCTTGACTCGGTGAACAAAGGAGTTGCTGATCAACTTGTTCCCGGAGGTATAATGCAACAACCCTATGAAGTGGCGTCTCAACTCTTTGATGGCATGACCAAGATAAACAGAGTATGGTATACTTGTGAGGACCAAGTGTCCCCTCTCACTTTTAGAATGACAAAAGAGCATATAAAAAAAGATCAAGAGAGGGACCAAAACATAGCCAAAATGATGACCCAACTAGATATCTTGGCGAAAAATGTGATGGGTAGTGATGCAAAGAGTGTTAATGATGTTGGTGTTGGCGGAATGAATCTCGAAGAAACTCATTTTGAAGCGCTTTACAATGAGGAAGTGAACTTCCTAGCTAACCAAGGAGGTGGATATCGAGCAAACTATCCAAAATCGGATGGAAACCAGGGTTGGAATATAGATGAGGGATGGAGAGACCGTGACAGAGAATGACGTGATCATAATGCCACTTGGAAGGAAATAGAGGGTGACAAGGACAGGTACGTCCCAGCCCATGAGCGTCAAAAGCCCAAAGAGTCTAAAAATGTTTGTACGGAAGACATGATCTCATGTATTCTCAACAAATTTGAAGGGTTGGACAAAGCGTTGAAAGAGATGAATGAGGATGTCTCTACACTTAATCAGACGGTCATCTCCAATTTCGTGTCAATCAAACAGTTGGAGACCGAAATGGGTCAGATTTCTTCTCATTTGAACCCAAGGCTAAAAGGGGGCCTGCCAAGTGATACTTTGGCAAACCCGAAGAATGATCCTTGAACTGGTATTTTTGTCGTTCCACGACGTTAACTAAGACGCTTCTTGGGAGGCAAACCAACTTTTTAATGTTTTAGCTTTGATTTTGAATAACGAGTGTTAATTGTGCAGGTTGAAAAGTGAAAAGTGTTGGAAAATAGGTAGTTTGGCGAGCCAAAGTCTAGTCGGCGACACACCGAACAGGTCGGCGAGCCCCGACTTGGACCGCTGTTAGAACCACCAAGCTTGAAGGGAAACTCTATAAAACTCGGCGGGCTACATGCTCATTCAGTGACTCGCCGAATAGGTCGGCGAGCCCGATTTGTCCACCGTTTGATCCCTCAAATTGCTAGGAGTTCTGTAAAACTTGACGAGGTAAAATACCACTCGACGTATCGCCGAGTGGTTCGGTGAGCATGAATTACTCCACCGAAGGGAACGTGAACTTAAAGGTTTTAAAGGCCAAACAATTTAAAATTTTAAAATCATTCATCTTCTCCCATTTTTAATCCATGTACTCTCACTCCTTGCTTTAGATCTTTTCTATTTTCTTGGTTTTTCCATCATATCTTGTGAATTCTTTTCTCACATTGTGGAACTTTGCCGCCTAGCTTTACAACTCTTGTTTTCGACTTTAAAGGTTGGTTTTTCCGAACCCCATACTCTAAATGTGCAGTTGAAATCGAATGCAATAGGTAAATTGTTGTTGATTGTTGTTGGGTAGCATGTTTTAATTGTGTTTAAGTGTTGGATTGCCCGTAATTTGTTTAAATTAAGGTTAATTGCCTTAAATTGATCGATTCCCATGTTGTGCTTGTCTTAAATCTAGTCTAAATTCTTGGGTTGCGGTGTATATGTATTGGGTCTAGTGGGATGAAATCTAAGTAATCCCGAATTATGCTAAACGATATAATTTACCCAATGATGGAGATTTGACGTTATTCTTAAGGGCAAAAGTTGTCAAATAGCCAATTTTGACTAAATCGGAGAAAGTTTGAGTACCCTGAGGGCATGGGTAGTTTGGGTCTAACCTTAATTGTATAATGTTTGTGTTTAATTTTGTTTTCGTAGGCTGCGGGTTGATTTTGAGAAATGAGGTTGAAAACTGGCACGAAGTACCATTTGGTGAGCCAAGTCAGGCTCGCCGAGTGGTTCGGCTGTTCACCAAGTCCCACACAGATAGTCCTTAATTTCTAGTATTGGTTGAGTTTGTTCTGTAACTTTTGGCGAGATGCCTGAGCTCGCCGAAATGCCTTCTTAATCGCCATTTTGCCCCCCTAAATCCCTAAAGTACACTATAACTTTAGGCGAGCCATTTCTACCTCACCGATTGTGTCGCTAATTCGCCGAAAGGCCCTATGCATCACCAACCTGTCTTGAATGTTTTAAATTTATGCACTGGTACTTTTGGCGAGTCCGATGATGCTCGCCAAAGTGACTCGGCGACTTGCCGAATGGTTCGGTGAGTCTTTCTGCAACATATTTTCTGCAACTTTTCTAGATATTTTTCTAAGTTATTCTCTGTTGTTTTGCAGGTATGGCTAGAACCAATTTAAACGATAGTGGCATGCCACCCCGAAAGCGGGTACGGGGAATCATTATCAATAAGGAAGCAACTGCTTCCAATACTAAGTGCAAGATGCTACATTCGAAGGGAGGCGAGCGAAAGGGAAAAACGCCCATAGTTGAGACACCGAAGTAGAACTCCGGCAATGAGGAAGAGTCCTATGATTCTCAGGATTCATTCTCTGAACCTGAGGATGATCAACTGCTGCAAGCCCAGAGAGCAGAGCTTCGCTCAAAGGGTACTCATAATCCATCTAGGGTCCTAGTAACTCAGACTCCCCCTCCTCTAGATCCAGCACAAACAGTGGTCCCGACACTACCAGTACAGGTTCCTCCCCCGATCACTCAACTGGTTAAAGGCCGAGGGATTAAGGACCATCTTGGAGGAGAACATATTGTCCACATATGGTGTAGTGGACATGCATCCAGAAGTATGGGACACCCTCATGTTCCACAGATTCGAGGTCTTCACCAGGCCCAATGGCCCATACATTCCTACCTGGGTCCCGGAGTTCTATGTTTCCTATTGTGATTTAGTGCCTCAGGGGAAGAAAAAGGCTAGTTCCTTCAAACCAGTGGAATATGTGATGGTGAGAGGAAAGAAGGTTAGATGCAGTTGTGATGATATAAATGTTGTGTTTGACCGTGCTACTGGATTCATGCATGACTCCCAGAGTATGATCCAGACACAGACTCTAGACGACCTCAAAGGTTGGCTGGCACCCCTGATTTCTGACACCACCCCGGGGTAGATTGAGGCCGGAACACCGATAGAGAAGATGGACCTCAACATAGAAGCTCATTATTGGTTTGGATTCATCAACAACACGATTATGCCTTCACAGAATGAGTCCATTCTCAGCCACCCAAATGTGGCTTCCTTGGGTCTATCATAGCCAGGAAACGGCTAAATTTGGGTTTGATCATCGAGCAGGAGATGGCCATGAGGGCCAAGTAATGCCAGACGTCTCTTCTTTTTCTAGTATTGATCACAAAGTTATGTCGTCAAGCCGAAGTTCCACGTGATTAAAAAAGGGATGTTGAGCACACACCCACATCTTCCACCAACATCCGGCGTATAGAGGTTGAGTACGAGAGATGAGGCCGATAGGAGGAGAGCATCTCCGATGGACACATCCCCGGAGGTCGATATTGATTCACTACCTGCAGAGATAGTCATGCCTACTCTCGCCATTGGACATTCAGGTAATTCTAGCTCCGCTCCTTTCGACACTCCTGGCACTTCTGCTACTGTCCTGCCCCTAGATCTGTTGCTGGTACTACTGCCTCTAAGCCTCCGATCACCCAGGCCATGCTTCTCAAGATGGGGGACCTAGCCCATTCTACTGATGTGCGTGCCTCTCGACTAGAGACTGCAGTTCCTGGGATGATTGAGAGAGCTCTTAGTGTTGCATTGACACCTCTCAGGGCTTCTATTGATGCCCTCACAACAAGAGTAGAGGTTTGTGAGAGAGGACAGAGTGCTACTAAGGAGGTGACAGCCTTGAAGGCTGATGTTGCTGAGTTGAGGAAGGATGTGGACCATCTGAAGTCCACAGATTTTACCTCATTATTTGGGATGGTGGAGATCCTAGATAACTTGAGTGCAGATATTCCAACCTGCTCTGAGGTGCCTCCGGCTACCACCAGAGATAATATTAGGGTTGATATTGTTATTGATAAGTCCAAGGCCGAGACATATGAGGAGCATCTTGGTGTACGTGAGGAGGCTGTTTATGAGGATCTGGCTGACTTAGAGGGCGCCATGTTTGACACAGCTAGATAGTCCTCCCTAAGAGATACTTCGATGGTGAGCTCCAGTGGAGCTAAGGTTTATGAGACATCAGGCACTGATGCCTAGACAAATAGAGTGGCTGAGATGCAAACTTTACCCCAGGCTTAGCATGGCAGGATGACTTTTCCCCTCCCTCTCTGTTACCTTTTTATACTTGTTTTCTATTTTAGTTGCATTTGAGGACAACTGCTTATTTTGTTGGGTGGGGTGAGGTATTTCCATACCTACCTCTTGTTACTGTGTTATGAATATTAGTTCTATCTTGATGATGTTTTTGTGGATTTTGAGCCGGTTATTTATATATATATATATATATATATATCTTGATTGGGGTATCATGGTTGTTCTTATCTTGTGGCTCATTGTTTTGAATTAAAAGCGGTTTTTGAACTAATTGTTTTTAAAAAAAATTGCCACATCTTATGTGTATGAATGTAGTTGTTCTTGTACAAATTTGAGTGTTGGTTGTGATCAATACCAATGACTTGAAAAGTGCTCTTAATTGAACGAAATAAATGTGTGGCTACGATGAGGCAAACTAAGTTACATAGGAAATATGTGAACTTTTAGCATCTCGTTGTGACTAGTCTGTTGTCGAATGAGTCTCTTGTAATGAACATTGCACACTAGTTAAAAAGTGTGGAGTCTTGTTTGATATTGGTACCAATGCCTTGTGTTGTGAGGTTGTCTGGAACATTGCATTTGATGACACCTAGAACTTGTCCCGTTGGTCCGATTGATTGAGTGAAGTGAACAATTGAAATGATCTTAGGCAAGAATTTTGAAGAGTGAGCCAAATTTGATAATATACCTCTTTGTGGCTAACCTTGTGAGATGTGTGAACCTAGCTTGACACCTTTTGAGCCTATCCTTTTCTTGAAAGAAACTTGAGCAACTTTGACTTCTTTATCCCATCACCTATAACCTTCATGAAGTTTTGGTAGGTTTGATTAGCCAACTTAGGCCAAAAGCCTAAGTTGTGGGTGTGGTGAAAAAGAAGGAAAGTCAAGAAGTGTGAAAAACTCCCCCACTGTTGGACTGTTTCAAAAAAAGATGGAACCCCTCCATATATAAAAAATAAAAAAGAAAGAAAAGAAAAGGACTGAAAAAGGCAAAAGTAGAGAAATAAAGTGTGTGAATATAGTGAAAAATAGGGTATCCGATAATTCATGTCTAGTTGAATAATGGAGTGGAGTTTGGAACATGTGTGAATATGAAAGAGAAGGAGAAAAAGTGATTTTCAGGCCATACTTCATGAAGAAAGAAGCCACTAAGCCTAAATTACCATACCTTTGCACTCGGTCCCGTTACAAGCCTTAAAAAGACCTTTGTGATCTTTAGTGAGCTAAAACGAATGTTGATTGGAAAATAAGGGCAAGCCTATGGGTGAATTCATGCATGTGTTCGTCTTTTTTAGTGTAAGAGTTGTATGTGATTCCGGGACTTGAAATTGTTGAAGAATTTTGTGTGAATGTGGAATCATCTTTGTTGATAGGGTATTTGAGTACATTTGTTGAGCTTGAACTTGAATTTGAAGAAAGTATTGTGAACTTGAGTATCCTTGATAGCGGTGAGTCACAATTTGAATCTTTGAGTCCACAATTGAGCATTGTATGTGTAGTTTTGAACCTTTTGTGTGCATTTATGTTGAGTCTTATGCAGCACTATCTGAGACATCCTTATTGAACTGTTGATCTTAAGTTTTACTTGAGGACAAACAAAAGTTTAAGTTAGGGGTGTTGATGAGTCCAATATTTGGGCTCATTTCGGGCTTTGTTTTAATAGTTTTAGTGTCCTCAAATGCCTAATTTATGCTATAAACTGATGTTAAAGCATTGATTTTCAGGTATATGAGCTAAGGAGCAAAGCAAGGATGCGACTACACAAAAAAGAGCAAAATAAGCTGAAGAAGTGGAGAAAAGCAGATCCCGGTGATCGCCAAGACCATTCGGCGAACCGCCGAGTGGCTCTTCAGCTCGCTTAATGTTCCAGTGTGCCAGCCCTGGGGAAGAAACTAAGTCAGCGACAGAAGTGAGCATTCGGCAAATCGTCGATCGATTCCACGACAACAAGTTTGATCGCCTAAAGTTACATGACCTGGGAGACTGATTACCAATACAAAATGGCGATGGAACGGAGCAAAGGGCGGATCGCCGAACCACTCGGCGAGCTCGACCTAAACCGCCGACTGGACTTTTAGGCTAAATTTTGGGAAACTATATATTGGATTTTAAAAAGGATTTTGGAGAGTTCTCTCCCATATATTGCATTTTCCCAGTCTAGAGTTAAAGTTTTCTCTTAGTTCGTAGTTCTTATTGTAGACTTGGAGAATTTCTAAGCTTAATTTTGAGGATCTGCAAGTGGTTTTCTAAATTTCTTCAATTTGGACCATTGTAAGGACTTGGGAACATTTACCTAGATTATGGTGAATGTATTTGGTAATTGTTTCTCTAGTTTTATGATGTGTGGCTAAAACCCCAACTTCTTGGGGGTGTGATTATAGGTTGAATTATCTTATGGGTATTGTTAATTACTAATTTAAATGATATATTGAAGTGGGTTTAATCATTTGATGTGTTTTAATGTATGAATTGTAGTTGCAAATGCAATTCTAACTTTGAGTTCTTAGCTTACTTGAGAGAGAGGTTTTGGGACCAAAACTCTTGATTAATGGTTTGTAGGTATAGGGTTGATATGGGTTCAGTTCGAGAAATGAATCCTAAACCTAATCCTACCCATCTTGCTTGAGAGAGAGGATATATTAAGGTTGTGGGATGTTCTTAATTGCTAAGCTTGTTGATGTTTGAAAGAAATCACTTGAAATGTGATAGTTGTTCGAGAGAAAACTATTTCAATCATAGTCCATCCTACCCTCTGATATTTAGCTATCTATTAGTGGTTTCAATTACCCATATAGATAAATTTACCTATAATCAATCACATCCTGAGAATTCCTCTTTATATTATTATTTTCTCTTGTTTGATTGCGTTGTAGCTAATAATTACAAATCAAAACCCCCCATCTAACATTCGTTGTCATCCCTTTAGACTTGTTTACATGTCTTTTTCGATAATTTCTATTCCTATAACTATTTGGACCAACTCTGTACTTCATAACTTAATTTGAACACGTACCGCTCCCTGTGGGTTCGACCTTAACTCTTCCTTGGGTTTTATACTGTTTAACAATCGTTTGCATTTATAATTGGATGAGGTGTTCTTGAAACGTTAATCAGTCAAGGAGACCTCAAATTCGTATTTTGATGGTTCTATTGAGTCTGGACGTCAAGTATAATTGATTTGTATATGTGGTTTGTGTGTACGGGGTTCCAAACGAATCCCGAGGGTCCTTTCGATGTTTTGAGAGTTGGCTGATTTTTTTATGTCTGAGTTCTGATGAAGCAAGCCTCGCTTTTGCAAAGTACTTGTCGCTTAAGCGAAGGACATGTCGCAGGACCTGTCGCTTAAGTGACTTTCGCTCTTGCGAAGGGAGATTTGCTTTTGCTATGCCGCATTTTTAGTGGGGCTTGCTTAAGCGAACATGAGTTTTGGCTTAAGCGACACCTCAGAGGGATTTTGGCCTGTCATTTCGAGGTTTAAGCCTATTTTTTCACTTTTGAGCTTTGGGGATCCTTGGTGGCAATTTTTGAAAGGATTTTCTGTGCTAGATCAGTTGGGTAAGTTGTCTTGATCCTAAATCTTCATTTTTCATTGATTAATTATGAGTTTTAACATCAAAATGTGGAATTTTGATGGGTTAATGGCAAGGTTTTTCAAGAACCGAAGGATTTAGTAAAATGGTGATTTTTAAAGTGGTTTTGATCCCTTTTCCAAAATGATGTTCACTAATGAGTTCCTAAAGCCTTAAACATCATTTTTAGGTATTGTTTTCCGAATTCAAACCTCCATTTTGATATTAGGTTTTGAGTTGATTGACCCATTTCTTTATATTATTGATGTGGGAAGTGTTTTTTCTGATGGGTGATTATGAATACTTGATTATTTTAGATTGTCTAGCTTTGGAAGTGATTCGGAAGGGGAAAACCCAACTTTTGGAGTGATTGTTCTTTGATCTAAGACAAGTGTCTTCATAAACTTTTTATTCTAGTTGAATTCGCATGCTTTCGTGCGTTGTTTGTGTGTTGGGAGTAATGGGGATGATGTGAAGGGTAAAATTGTCCACTGATTGAATAAAAATGAGTTGAAATGAAAAACGCTATGCGTTGAATATGATGATGTGAAATTGTCTTATTGTGCCCTTATTGATTGATTGATGAAATGCTTGAAAGCATAAATGTGGACTTAAATTGTGAAATTAGTTGTCTCCTCTATGTGGTGTGATATTTCTTGTGTGCATTGATCATTGAACAGCGTGATGAGACATGTGATGATGCTTATGTCGAAGTCTTTGCCGACGAGTGCTATTATACCGAGATCTTTACCGGCAAATGTTATTAGGCCGAGGTCATTTCCGGCGAGTGTGATTAGGCTGAAGTCATTTCCAGAAAATGTTATTATCATTGCCGGCAAGGGATATAAAGCTGATGAGAAATGGTTATGGCTAATGATATTGTGCTGATGGGAAATGGTTTCAGCGAGAGATTTATTATGTGATTTGTTACCTTTGATGCTTGGGCATGACTTGATTAATAGTTGAGATTGATTGTCACAACCCAAGGTACCCTTAGGTGTAACATGGCGTATAGAACCCTGAGAGTCCTCATAGAAGCCACTTAGCTTTCATAATACAAGATAATAGAATAAAGAGATTTCAAAGACAGTTCCAAGATATCAAAGTTTTATAAAGCATAGCGGAAATCTAAACATCGTCTCATAGACATTTAGTACATAAGAATGAATTTGGGCCTAGCCCATACATCATGTTTCAAAACTGAAAGTAAGGAAAAACTGAAAACAATAATGTCCGATCTTCGAAGCATAAGGACTCACCAAAGCTTGAAACCTCTCAAATCAACCTTTAGCCACGAAACTGAGAACCCTGATTGTTGGACCCTATATTTGGGGAGATGTAGGCAAGAGTATGCGTTAGTACAAAATATGTACCAAGTATGATAGCCATGCATAAAATATTTAAAACATGCTAAAGAGGGACATTTTAATGAGTATGTGATGATCAAGCTAAAGACATAAATCTTGAGGGTTAGAAACCATAACTCATAAAACATGATCAATGCAAGTGAACATCATCTTAAAACATAAGTAAGATACTTCTTGAAGTAACCTTCATTCATCATAACTTGCTTATGGGAAGTAGCCTCAACCGACATATAAGACTGATGAGTCCACAAATTGGACTCATTTAGGGCTATATTTTAATAGAAATTGTGTCCTCAAATGCTTATTTTATCTCAATATCTGATGAAAACATTTAAGTTTCAGGTATTTGAAGTTTGAGGGAAAGCATGGACACTATTGAGTAAAAAGGAGCAAAAGAAGCTAAAAGAACGAAGAAGTGAAGATCTGCGAATCGCTGAACCCATTCGGCAAATCGCCAATATATCGCATATTTGCCTTTTGTTCCAGTGTGCTGAGCCCCGAAGGAAAGGAGCAAATCGGCGGTGAAAAGTAGCAGTCGGTGTATCGTCGAGCGACTCCGCGAGGCAGTGCTACATCGCCCAATGATCCAGGACACAAAGATGCTGAAGACAACTGATGAAAGGCGACAAAGTCGACCAAAGGGTGGATCGTCGAGTGCATCGGTGATCCCAACTAACGTCACCGAAAGATCCTTCGAAGCACATTTTCTGAAAACTATAAATACTAGTTCAGTATTTATTCTTAGTAGCGAATTTTACCTTGTTTTACTTAGTTTTTAGATTATTAAGTTTTAGACAGAGTTTTTGGAGATATTCTCTCTAAGTTTTGGAGAGGGTTTTGAAGAACTTGAAGTTTCAAGGTTTCATCTTCAAGAAATTGGATTTGGGTCTCTTGGATTCTTCACTTTTGGCTTGTTTTAAGACTTAATCTTGCATACTCATTGATGGAAACTGACATTGGTATACGTCTTTATCTCTTTACATGCGTAGCTAAAACCCCAATTCTTGGGGTGTGATTTTGTGAATATGGGTTAGATTAGTTGTTGGGTCTTGCTTGCTGATAGTTAAATCGTAGTTTAATTGTGATTTCGTTTAGTAGTTGTGGATGAAATTAATGAATTTGTAGTTATAAATACAAGTTTATTTATGTGTTTTCGGCTTGCGAGAGAGAGAGAGGTCGTAAAACTAAGACTACTAAATTGATGGCCAGTGCGAGTGGGTCGACATGAGGTTCAGCTCGAGAGAGTGAACCCTAGTCCCATGTCCACACACTCAGCTCGAGAGAGTGAGTGGGTTAAGGCGGAGGTTGTTCTTCATACGGCAAATGGGTGTCCGAGAGGAATCCACTTGAAACGGGGTAAGTTGCTCGAGAGAGATATTATTCCCTTTAAGGTCTAGCCTAGTCACAAATATTCAATGAATGTACTATCAAAAGCATGTACCCAAATGATTTAGTCTATCCCGTATTCCTATCAGATCTAAAAAATCCCATCTCCATAATTGTGTTTTTCTTTATTTTCTCTGATTTAGTTGTTTCTTACTTACAAATCCCCATTTGATACTTGATGCTTGCGTCACCCTTTTTAATTTGTTATGTTTTCATTCGCCAAAGTTTTTAGCTATGATTAGCTTTAGCAGTTTCCCACTTAACCACTAATTTTCACGCCCACTCCCTTGGGACTCGACCCCAACCCTTGGTTGGGTTACTAAACTATTGTACGATCGTAGACACTTGCATCAGAAGTTGTTTCTTGATTATGCGAACATCAAAGACCACGTGAGCTATCAACATGGAATTCGACGTCTCCCACACCGAAAAGGATTGTCCTACTTGCTAAGGTAAGGACCATGAACTTCTAGCTTATGTGGATACACTAGCTAATGTCTGTCTAGACAATTCTATGTTGGCACATAGTTTATGGGACACGGGTAATCGCCACGTGTCCACTCGGTACTAAGCTAACTTCCACGGAATAGTTCTTAATCATATTCATGTTAGCTCTTAAAGGAACATGGGTAATCATCTCTTGTCCTTACGTCATGTGACATGGGTAATCGCCTCTTTTCATTCAATTAGATAGCATGGGTAATCGTCTCTTTCCTCTACATTAGAATAGCTCCTTATCATTGGTTCATTAGGTGAGAAAAGTCTTTCAAACTTAAGAACCCTTATTATGTGAGAAAACCTTTCGCAATCATGCTTTCATGTGTATATGAGAAATCCTTTCAACAACACAACAACTACATCATTGATACTTCACTCTCAAAGCATCCTTAAAACATTTACATAAATTTCATAAGAACATTTCATCAACTCTTCTTTCATAATCCGAACTCACATCATAAAATCATAACTTGGAAAGACATGGGAATTACATGGGTTCATGGGGTTCATCATAAAAACATGAGATTAACTCAATTCATGCACAAAGTATCATAAATTAATCAATTAAATCAATAATTAAGAGAACTCATAACATAGAATAAAAATCCTAACTCAATTAGGGATTTCTAACTTTGAAAATTGGAGAATTTAGGAACTCAATACATGGAAGGAATCGATTGAAGAAAATTATCATACGTCAATGCCAATTGCTCAACTTCAATGGAGGAATTGGAGACTTGGCTTGAAACCCTAGGTTGAATCCTTCTTCTTCAAGTTTTCTAGAGAGAGAAATATTTTGGGAGAGAAAGACTTTGCTCTTCTTTTGGTGAATGAGAAGAGAATGAATAAAAATGTGTTATTTTGGAGTTAAAATCACGTATATATGGGGTTCTAGGTAAGGGCAAAAACGACATAGTATCAAGATAAAATAATTAGGAAAAGACCCAACTGTCACAGAATTACACTTGACGTGAACCCCTAAATGGTTGATATACCGTGAGTTTATGGTATTTCTAATACGTTTCACTTACAAGTTGTGTGTGTCTAAGGCCCTTTTATATTGGTTTTGATGTGTTTTTATCATGTTTTGCAGGAAAGACGTTCAGGCGCGGAAGTGTAGAG